>OZ005657.1:62212287-62269287 GCA_963930645.1 Salticus scenicus
CTCCTAAATCAACACGGAGTGCATTTACACCAAATCTAAGTGCCTCAGGTAGACAATAAGCCTTAAAACATACACCTCATCATCGAATTCATTTAATATATGCTTCTATTAAAAATATGAACTAGAGCCTTTATAGACAACAACGCCCGATCTAATGTGTTTTAAAGGACAACAGCGTCATTTTGGAAGTCAATTTCCTATTTAAAGGCTAGACTAAAACGTACCAAAATTTTGAATTTTTTGAACTCAGCAATTTACAGTTGCTGCATAAAAAAAAAAAAAAAATAAATAAATAAATAATGAAGAAAAAAAATGAGTATAAATAAATTTCGCTTCAAATTGTTTTCGTTTAAAATTTACACCAGTACACATGACTTTCTATCATTTTTCATGTAATGCTCATATTCTACCATAAAGGGTTGTGGTTTTCTCCGAAACTTGCGTGAATACGGGCTATGACTCCTTAGAAAGACCCCCCCCCTCACGGAGGGCACTACCCCCCTCAGGCCTAGGACCATAGTGCAGTCAGTTGGTCTTAATCCACACAATCCACAATCCTACCATAAGGGTAACACATTGGGGCACTTGTACCCTCACTACTTACGAAAATTACTTTTTTTTTCCGTTATATAATTGCAGAAAATCGTTATAAAAGATTATTGTATAAAAATAGTGGTGCAAAAACTGCCCCAGATTGCATTTCCTGTATGGCAGTATAAATGCAAGAGTCAAAGCAGCGTCGTTTATTTTGAGTATCATTATTTATTAAATAATTTTCTTTTCTTTATTTAATTATACATATTCAAAGATTAAATAAACTATTCACCATTAAAAAATAGTGATAATCAAAATATAGGATGCTTTGATGTCTATACGTATGCTATCATGGCCATTTTAGAGTTAATTTAAATTTCGTTAACTATGCACACATATTTTGGTGATCTGGAGAAAGACTTTATTTGTAAGTGGAGCGCGACTGCTTTTGAATGACATCATCTACTTCTTCACTATTCAACGTCACTTTATTGAAGTTTGCTCTGGCATTTTTTTTTTTTTTTTTTTTTGGTTTTGAGAATCTTTCTTTTTTCTTTTCTTTTTTTTTTTTAGTAACTTTTTGAAAGAAAAGCAAACACATTTTTTTCTTCTTGTAAGGTTTGAATAGAGCTCTTATATAATTCCCAAGCTCTTATATAATATCATTCGTTAAGCATAGATTCGTAGTAAAAAAAATATCATAATTCAAATAAATTAAATTACTCTGGACAGTTGTACTCAATTTTTGAGGACAGCGTCTTATCTGAAGACGTTTTCTAAATGTCGAAAAAAAATGTAGCAAGGAAATTATTTATTAAGTTCTTATTTACTAAGAATGAAAAAGGAGATAACCTCTGTAGTTAGGTAATTTTAAAAATACTTAACGCATTTTATTATAAAGAGCAATAAATTTGGGAAGCACACACTTTTGTCCGACGATTCCTACACCTCAATCCGACGCTTCCCTCTTTTCCAAGTATTTAACTATATTTTGTAAATAATTTTACCGGTGGAAGTTGATTTTCTTGTTTTTTCCCACTTGTGATTGTACGCCCCCCCCCTTTTTTTCTATACTTTTTCCTGCAGTTTTGACCCCCCCCCCTCTTGCTTTTTATCATAAATATCCTTGTCCCCATAATTCATTATAAAAAATTCTAGTATGATGAATGATTTACTATAGTGTATAATTTATAGTATATACCTACAAGATAAGATCTCTATTTAAAAGGTACATTAAAAAGCTAATCCCGTACATAGTTGATGAAAAGTTAATTAAAGGTATGAAATCCATCGCACTCTAGAAAGTTAAATACTGTTATTTCAATTTTAAAGAAAAGTGTAAGAATATGTGGAATATTAGAAATTCATTTAAAACAAATTTATTATAGTGGACATACGTTGATGGCGTTGTGAATTTCTCTCCATCGGGGCTCAGTTATTTGAAATATAAGTTCCTTATTCAAACATTTACTACAGACAAAAGATAATCTCACTATTGAGAGTGTAATGGTAAAATAGGTAAACAAATACTCTGCAAATAAAGTTATCTTTCCTGCATGCAAGTTACAATGTTTTATAAAATATTACATATTTTGCTTAAGCTCTTTAAATGTATTTTTAACAGCAAATGTTTAAGCCGCTCTATATTCATCATAAAATATCCAAGAATTTGTATTTTTTTTTTTTTTTTTTTTTTTTTTTTTTAAGTAGTTCTGTAATTCAAAGTTAAAACAAATTTCTTAAATATATAGCTTGATCCACAAATAATCAAAAAATCTGAAAATTCAATAATTAGAAAAAAAAATTATGATGTAGTGTTAACAACAATAATGCTAAAACGGAAAAAAAAGGGAGGGGATTAAAAAAAAAGTATATAAAAATAATGCTGTGCTAATTCCATTTATTACTGATAGGTGACATTTTAGTTGTGTTAGATGTAATTAAAATTACAAACATTCGTATAATAGTCACCAGGGCTTGAAAAATCTCAAAATATTTATATACCCTGTTGGGTGTGTTAGTCTAAAAAATACATGCCCATATTAAACTTTCACATGCTCAAAAATCTCATTCAAATGCATGTTAATAAAAAGATATTCATATATCTAATACAGATGTGTTGAAAAAGAATTTTTGCTATCAGTATAATACTTATGTTGACATTGTTTATTTCAGCTTAATTTTAAATAAAATGCAAGACACTATAACAACACACTTTGTTTTTCGAAAAGTACTTTTTTGACTAAATATTCACATGGTCGTCTGGGCATGTAAGGGAAAAAATTCATGCCCAATCTGAATTTTTTCATTCCTCGGGCATGCCGAGCAGTATAATATTCGAGCGTTGGTAGCCGTTGAATGTACCTTTTCATTTTGAAATTGATGAGTATTTTAGCAATTTTTACTGTCATGTAGTTAAAAAAAAAAAAAAAAAAAAAAAAAAACTACATGACAGTAATAATTGCTAAATATTACTACAGAAAAGGTCGGCCGATCTTTGTTTGCTTTAGGATTTTTAATTAAGGGTCTATTTAAATACGATGGTGTACAGATGTCGGTTGAAATCATTGACTATTTCGAAAATTTGTTTCGGTGTGTTTTTGCTTGTCTGCGGTCCTTTTTTGCACTACTGCTTAACGTGAATTCCGATCCACTCCAGACACCCTTGCTTGAGTCGGGGCCTCACCAGTGACATAGAGGTTTTCCTCTCACACCTGGTAGATGGAAGGTGCTGAGACTGAACCCGGATCAAGCAGCTCGACGGCCTACTCGGTCGAAGATTTCTTTAGTTTTCTTCTAAACACATGTAAATACGGGTTAGAATCCCTTGAAAAGACCCCTACGGAGGACGTTCCACCTAGGCCTAAAACTCTCGAGTAGGTAATTGGACTTAATTCAGAAATTTAATACATCAACCTGGAAATTAATTTTGATAGAATGGAGTAGCTGGCTGATTTTTACCAACTATGTGAAAAATACCAGAGCCGGGAATCGAACCCCGGGCCTTCCGCTTAACGCGGATCTCGGTGATCTTGCCAACGTAAATTATGTGAGAAGTGCCGAGCTGGATATCAGCCAGGGTAGCTCAGTGGTTAGAGCATCCGCGCGTTAAGCGGAAGGCCCGGGGTTCGATTCCCGGCTCTGGTATTTTTCACATAGTTGGTAAAAATCAGCCTGCTACTCCATTCTATCAAAATTAATTGGACTTAACTCCCCGAAATAACACGTCTGAACCGGGACTCGAACCCGACACACGACTCCTGGCTGCTTAAGGTCAGAGAGCTAATAATCTTACTACCCGATGGGCGCTGAGAGATGTTATAATCAATGATGAGGCATGCATTATCGATATCAGTGCATCCTCCATCTGCGTAACTAGGTATTTTATGAAAAATTCTCACTATTAAAAATAATCTTTCTACGCATCTGCTAATTGTGGAATGTGTAATCTGTACTTTCGAGTCTATACTTTTTCATTTATTAATTTTTTAGTCTGTATTTAGATTATTTTAATAAAAATTGCAAATGCATAATGCTGCGTGGGAGAGAGAGAGAGAAAAAAAAAAAGAGCAAAAAAATTCGTAAAAACACAAGTGATTTAAGAAAGAATTCTTATTTATTTTCTACTATTTTATTTATTTATTTATTTATTTTTCAATTGCAAATTTATATAAAAATTAAAATCCAATCTGAATATTTGTACAGATTTTTTTTTTACGCAAAATGTGCTAATTTTGAAATAAACCTTTTGAAAAATGTTCGGTATTAATTTTTTGTTAATTAAACAATATGTGTAAATGTATCATATATTATACTTTTTTAAAAATAATACATAGCATCAATAAATTTCTCTAACTTTTAATTTTTTCTGTGTTTTTAGGTATTTATTAAGAAGATCTCAAATGATACCACCAGAAATTCAAAAAGAGATATTTTGCTGAGCAACTGTCGCCAAACACCAGGTGTAAATAACGTATATTAAGGAAGTTCATAGGCAATTTTATTTAAAAATTAAGATCTATTTAAATATGACGTGGTTATTACTGAAAACGTTTTAGATATTCACCGGATACTTTTTATTTGTTGAAAATTAGGCGGAAAATAAACGGCGTTTGTATTTGAAAGATGTGATGCACCTGGCGCAAAAATTAATTATAATATTAAAAACAAACAGAAATCAGTAATAATAATAACTTTAGGCATTTACTAATAAGTATTCAAATGATGACAGTAGAAATTCAGAACGATATATTTTGCTAAGCAACTATCAGTGGTGTCAAGCACCAAGTGTGAATAGTGGGAAATTCATAGGCGATTTCATGTAAAAATTAAGATCTATTTAAATATGATATAGGATTTACCAAAAACATTTTAAATCCTCACTTGTATTTTTTATGTGCCTAAAATTAGCAGAAAAAAGGGTATTTTCTGTCGTTTATATGTGCAAGGTAAAGTGCATGTCGAGGAAAATTAGCAGAAAAATTATTCGTTGAAAATTAACGAAAGGTGGGGGGGAGGTGATTGTATTTGGAAGATATGATGCGCCTGGAGCAAAAATTATTATTAATAATTATAATAATAACAATAATAATAAAAACAAGATTTATACGCTGGGAATGTTTAAAATATCATTAGTCTTGTTTAGACTAAAAATAATGTAACAGACATATTTATTAGTGCTGTATATGATCGAAGAATAAAATAAATAAATAACAATAACAATAAAAATTACGTCTAATAACAATATGTAACCTATAATACCAACGAAATACAGAATGTAATATTAAATTGTGCATAAATAGATATAATTTTCATTCATTTTTATAGACTTACGTATTGTGATAGGAAATGAATAAAATAAATATACAGAACATTCATATTTCATTTTTATATCAAATGCGATTCATTTTCTTTAGTTTCGGTTGATAGTTCACGGGATTTGAAAAATATATTCTCACTATATATCAGGTATTCAGAAAGCATTAATGTCCCATGAGAGTAATGATTCTTGGTGTTTTATGTATTGTATTTATACACTGTAAATATAAATAAAATATGATTAGATGATTGTTGTTTGTGTTTTTTATGTTATATATCTCTGAAACTTATCTTTAAAATCCCATCGTTAGTTGCTTGTGAAATTCTGTTTGATATTTATTAAGCCTTTTTAAGCAAAAATTTGTATAAGCAAACATTTTTCATCCGTATATATTGCTTTTATTTAAAAACATATCAACAATCCGTGCAAAATATTCATAAAAATTAAACGCAAAATGCAGCGTTTTCACAAAATTAATTATAGTTGCTCGCTAGTATTAATAAAGTTGAAAAAGTTGTAAGCTGACAATTTGTTTACAGTACAGAAAATTTGCCTCAAAAAGTGTGAATCGAAAACCCATATAAATCTTGAATACTCATGTATATATAAATAATGAGATAGATTTGTAGTGTGGGCTAAAAAGTTCTCTGTGCACGTTAGTTCAGGTTCAGAGTATTAAACGTGAAGGTTGAAAAACACGTTTTATTTTTAATTATATTTTTACAAATTTGACTCATTAATAAAGTATTGAAATAAGACAATTTTTTCTTAATTTAATTCGCATTTTTAGTATCTGTTTACTTATTTATTTATTTATTTTTCTTTACAAGACGAAACGCAATAACTTCGTGCGAAAGCATCATTAACTGCGGATTGACTGCTGTTTAGTATTTCCAAATAGATTTTTTAATAGTTTTCTGAGATTAAATAGATTAACGTTATCTATTTGAGTAAAAGTGGTAACCAAAATAGTCATCAATGACAATCTTCAATTATTTAAAGGAAAAAAAAAAAAAAAAAAATTAGAGAGCGTTGTCAGCTAATGCGACTAAATACTACGAAAACAGAAAAGGGCTTTTCTTTGGCAAATAAATGGTCCATGGGAAAGTACGTAGTCTGTGTTTGTGTTTATAACATATGCCAAAGGAAAGACATACGGTTTAGTGAAAAGTTAATTGATATAGACACTTAAACTGTAATGCAGTATTTTAGAAATATTCTTACCCTTCTTTAACCCTCATCCTGTAACCTGGGATCCCCACATATCCCATGCTATAAAACACATATTTAGAGGTTTCTTAGAGTTTTAAAAGTCAAATTTGCATGCATTTAAACATTTAAAAAATAATAACTGCTTATTCTGATGTTTTTTTATTCACATTTATTTATAAACCAGAAAATAATAAAATAATAATAAAGTTTGCGGAGCCATGTTATTAATATATGCCATGAATAACACGCGTTTGTTTTTAAAGATTTCTTTTTTATCTATTTTCTTTCTTTCTTTCTTTTTTTTTTTTTTTTAAATATTCTTGTTCCTGGGGTCTGAGTGTACCCCAGGATACAGAAATGTGACACCTATATTTCAAGGGAGGAAAAACCTAATAATCTGTGATATTTTTCCAATTAGATTTTTACCCTGAGTTACACGCATATTGATATTAGATGCCATTGGCTGTGACCTCACATAATAGTATATGTATGTTTTGGCAACAAGTTAAATGTGCCTGGGGTCCGTGTGGACCCCAGGATACAGGATGAGGGTTAAAAGTTAAGCATTAAAAAAAAAATATTTTTTTAAAGCTTTTCTCCTAATTTCTTTGATTCCAAAACATAGATTCTGCCCGCATCAATATATCGAATCGAAAAGTGCAGAAGAAAATTTATGTTGTTTTCAGAAATGGCATGCAACAAATTATTGGCGATTCTTTTGTTGAAAAATGATTAGGAGATATGAAATCCGATCTGAACTATTTTTGCTTTGCTTCTCAGAAATAAATAAGCAGATTAATTAGTTAAATAAAAAATAAAAGAACATTAATGAATAACATTAATAAGAAAGAGAAGTTTAGAATAAAATATAGATTGAAAATTTTTATTTCTTAAAGTAATATAAAATTTTATCTGATGAGTTAACATATAAATCATTCGTGATTGGAAAGTTGGAATAAAATGCCTTTAGCAAGTGAAAAAAAAATAAAACCAAATACATAAAGAGATACATTTAAAAATGTATAGATATATATATGCTTAAACTGTAACATATTTTGTTTGTTAATAAATATAAATAAATACAAATAATAATAACCTTTTCTAGAATTGAAAAAAAAAAAAAAAAAATGTAGTATAGTCATAGTTGCCAACTTAGCACCTTTTTGCCACCGGAAAATTTTAGTAGAAATATTTATTTTATTTAATCAGCGAACTGTAACAGTTTTCACTGATTAAGTAAAATAAAATATTTTAATTAAAAATTTCCGGTAGCCAAAAGGTGCTAAGTTGGCAACTATGAGTGTAGCACTAGTGCGATGTAAAAACCCATTCATTCACTCACTCACTGCAATATGTAATTACGATTAAATAAGAAGGAAAACACTCTCTAAGAAATGTGGTGTGAAAGAATAGCGAGTACTAACTATGCTCCGGAATTAAAATATTGACAAGTATGTCCTCCTTAAACTTAAGGGGAGAAAAAATGTTAATTTCAAGAGATATGAAGATCTCTTTAAATATTTGTATGACCCTCCTCTAAATAAAAAGGTGTACATATCTTACAATGCACAGCTATTTATAATTATATACCTATATTTATGTATATTTATCTATATCTATATATATCCATACCTGTCAACAAACTAATTAATATTCCGACGTATCGTTAGTAATCGCTTTTTTTTTTTTTTTTTTTTTTTTTTTTTACACAAATATTTTTGAAGAGTATTTTTATTTAATCGTAGTTACATTTGGAGAATATTACTCTAGGAAAAAAAGATAGGAAAAAAAGTGGTGTGGAAAAAAGGGCAGATACTAATAATTCTACAGAGTATTAATTAGAATGTTCGCAGACATGTGTATCATACCTGCCATCATATTTTATTTTTGCTACTATGAGAAAGTTCATATTTCGTCGAGACAATCTTATGCACCTTGTATACAGCAAAATGGGTGACATATTCTATTTATAATGAATCGAAATTCATTACACAAATTTATCCTCATCAAGTTTTAATTAATGGATAGAAAGTGATGTAAACTATCATTCTTCCAAAATGAGTAAAACTAGAAAAAAAAAAAAAAAAAACTAATCAATTTTGAACCATTTGATGAAGTGGTATTCAATTGGACAGCAAAAGTATACAGCGTTGTATATCTTTGATTACATATATAACAGTATGGGATGGGCATGGAGTGTTTGAACTCATATGAGATTTTCCTAGGAAACTCTCAGCCCAGCTTTAAATTTTTGAACGAGGCCGAAAGGGACACAAATTGTTGATTTTTTCCAGGGAGGAAAAATGGATATCATTCCCATTGAATACGTTTGGGGCGGGGCCTGAAAGAATAGCGGTGAAATGGTCTCGGACCCTCTGCTCTTTCTCGGATGTGAATCAGTCATGTTAGAATCTAAAATCTTTAGGTTGGTTGTAGGGTAGGGTTTAAGGCCGATTGATTACGCTAGGGTCTTAGGCCTATAGGTAGAATGCCCTCGGTGTTTCTAAGGGGTCCTAGCCCGTATTTACTTGCGTTCCGGAAAAAACCACGGAAAACTCCGAACGCCTAGGCCGATGCGCGCGACCCTGAAATCTTTAGATGAAAAGGATTGTTTCTACAAAAAGTCCTCCCCAACATCCCAATTTGCTGTATGAAATATCATTATACGACCAATATAGATGTGCAGAGTGAAAAGTCTTTTGGGGGTCTCCCCGAAAGATGGATCAAGGTGGTCAAAATGACCTGGCACATTTTGACTAATTTTAATGCTCTATGCATACTACGTAGAAGAATTTTAATTATTTCATTTTGTTACCTTTCTCTATAATGTCTCACTTTATAAAGCATTTATATATACCGAATTTTAAAGCAACAAACCTATTACAGGGTGTCGACTGTCGAAATATTTTCCCTGATTCTTTCACCAATATTTTTCTTTCGGAACTTTTAGTTGTAAGTTTTCCCGACTCATTACGTAAAATATATATATATATATATATATATATATATATACTGATGGAAGAATGAGGAAAAAAAATTCGACTGTCGACAATCTGTATTAATTTTGATGCTATTACTTATTTTGTCTTTGAGTTCTAATTTTGATATCCATTGACATTAACGAACCTTGATAGCTTTAATCGCTTGTAAACACGATATCAATAAATATTTAAAATTAAAATTAAATTCGTTTATGAATTACACTCAGTGAAAACAAGCTGCTGCATAAATATTTGTTTTATGGTAATGAAGAGAAACTGTAAAACTTATGGAGCTATATAAAGCTTAATCACACTTAAAAGTGCAAAATTATTTGAGTTATGAAGCGGTGTTTCAACAAATCCTAAAATAGCCCAAATATTTCTCACGCAATATTTCACCTTTTATGTAAGACAAATGTCATTGTCATCAATTTCAATGAATAATTAAAGTCGATCGACATTGAAAATGTTGTAAACAACCGTTTGGACATTGTATAACTATAAAAGAGATGGGAAACACTTAATATCTATTTATTCGATTAGTCGCAGTAATAAATTAAATTAAAAGTTATTTTCGTTAGAATATTATTTAACAAAAAAGGTAAAAAGTAAAATTTTATAAAATAACATAATTTTTTCATTAAATTAGTCAATTTGTTCGAAAATATTTGAGATATATCTACACATTTTTAAAGAACACAGAAAATTAAAAATATTCACCAATAAATTTATTTAATTTGATTTGGCAACAACTTAAGTTTATTGTTTTTTTTTTCTTTTGTAACTGCACAGATATTAATTATTAACAAACCAATTTTTAATTATTATTTTAATTATTATTTTAATTATTTATTAATAATTTATTTTAATTATTATTTTAATTATTATTATTTTTTCAAAATAATAGGTGTTTATAATAAAAATTATTCAAGTTTATTACACCAGACTAAACATGTTCTTTTTCATAAATAAACAAACAGTTTTTAGGTTGATTTCTTTAGAAATCAACCTTCCCATTGAAAATAACTTCGTCTATCTACTGCCTATTTGTCTATCTATGTATATATACATAATGGAAATTTCGTCATCACGAGAGCTTCCGATAGAATACTCGAAATCGAACCAAATTTGGATAGAAAACGTATCTTATAAATATCTAGGATGAGTCCGTTAATGAAGTTGCTCCGCCATTTTGTTTCCAAGTGGAAAGCCACTTGAAAATTTCAAATCCACATCGTAAAAAAGCATATTTAAGGCCGGATTTACTTGAATTTTGATGTATACATAAACCATATAAGGGTCTCAACCAAGTTTATTAATGAACTTTATCCGTCATTTTTAAGAAAGTGTCGGATATTTTAAACTAAATGGGGCGCCACTTGAAATCATGCTACCACTTGAAAATTTAACATCTCGATAACTTTCGAAATACTAGTTTAAATAGAATCAAATTTGGACAGTGAACTTATCATACAAATATCATGGATGAGTTCACTGGGGATCTGACATTTTATTTCCAAGTTGTGGCCACTTGAAATCACGGTGCCACTTGAAAATGTGCCATCACGATAATTTTTGAAGTACTAAATTGATTCGAACCAAAGTTGGATAGTGAACGTATACGGTTCAAATATCTTGGATAAGTTCGCTAGACAAGCTGCTCCGCCATTTTATTTCCAAGTGGCGGCCACTTGAAAATTTGCCATTATGATAACTTTTGTAATACTGATTCAATTTGAATCAAATTTGCGCAGTGGACTTACCATTCAAATACCTTAGATAAGTTTTCTGGGCATCTCACTCAGCCCTTTTGTTTCCAAGTGGGCCACTTGAAAATTTCTTATTACAATAATTTTTGAAATACTGAATTGTTAGTTCGGACTAATGTTGGACAGTAAATTTATCATACAAATATCTGGGATGTTTTTGGTGGACATGTTGCTCCGCCATTTTGTATCCAAGTTGCGGCCACTTAAAACCAGACTGTCACTTAAAAATTTGTCATAATGATAACCTTTGAAATACTGAACTAATTCGAACCAATGTTGGACAGTGAACTCATGCTTCAAATACCTTGGATGAGTTCGCTGGCACCGTATTGTTTCCAAGTGGCGGCCACTTGAAAATTTATCACGATAACTTTTGAAATACTTAACCAATTCGAACCAAAGTTGGACAATGGACTTATCTTACAAATATCTGGATTAGTTCACTCCGCAACTTGCTCTGCCCTTTTGATCCAAGTGGCGGCCACTTAGTTGGTCAACACGAAAACTTTTGAAATACTGAATTAATTCGAACTAAACTTGAAGAGTAGATATATCTCACAAATGCATTTGATATGTTTGTTTGTCAACTTGATCCGCCATCTTGTTTCCAAGTGCTGGCCTCTTGAAAATCTCAAATTCACATAAAATAGGTACTTATGAACTGGTTTGCTTAAAACTCCAAATGTACACTTAGCCCACATCAATATTTCCATTACGTTCATTAATAATTTGCAGCCGTCATTTTGTTTCAAGATGGAGGCTACTTGATAAGAAAAAAAAATCAACCCTATCCTTCCGATTGAGCCGGAAGGACTTGTTTCATGATGCATTTAACATTCTGTATTCGATATTTTTGCCAGGGAAATATTTTCTTCTACATTATGATGCCCCCTCAGAACGCGCTTTCGCTTCTACTAATTCCATCCCTTCGCCCCCAATTCTTAAATTTTGTATCATTTTTTAAATTCCCGCTTATAAATATTGTTTTAAAGTTAGAATTAACAATTGAATATTTTTTTTATAATCAACAATAAGATACCAGATTTCATGTTTCCATGCAAAATGAAATTAAAAGCATGAGTTTTGCAAAAATTTTACATGATGGAAGTTTTTATTATTTTCTTCGTTTTTAATGAGTAAAAATCTGTATGGAAACGATAAAAAATATCCTAGGAAGTTTTTTGATTGCAGACCTGTGCTAATTATTTTTATTTCTTTATATTTTAAGTGTCATCATCAAGGAAAGGAAAAAAAAAAAATATATATGTAAATATATGATAGTTTGTTATTCATAATAGGAAGTAAGTGTATTGCAAGTAAAATTAAGGATAGATTAATTTCAAAATTTAATTTCTTTTTTCCTTCTTTTCTTGAAAAAAAAAAAAAAAAAAAACTGTAAAGAATAAATGTTAGAAAATTACTTAGTTGCATGTGCAAATGACTTGAAAACGGTTTTCATTTTTCTTTAATGTTAGTTTTCAATAATACCTAACATTTTACTTTTAAAATGTTAATAGCTTTAATAGTGAAAAATCAACGAAAATATTTTTACCGAAAATGAATATTTCTCTACTAGAGTTAGACATTGTCAAGGGGGAAAAAATGATAATTTTCTTCAAGCTGACGAATAAACCTATAATTAGTTGTTTTGAAAAGAATAAAAAAGGGAATTACGCTGACATAAAATTAAGAAAAATATATTTGGGGGGGGGGTATCGAAGCATATATTTTTTCCCGAAGTTTCATTTATCTTGTTATATTTGTATTGCATAACTCTATGGAAAGAAAAAAAAAAAAATTGTAAATTTGCGTGTCATCGCCCACTTAATTTTTAAGGTGAAAAACTTATCGATAAGACGGTCAAATCGTATTTTCTGATACGACCTGATACTTTCCGATCGACCGTAATTTCATGTGTTACAGAAAAAGCTAACGGGTATTTTCTGGAATTTCTCGAACGAGAAACAAAACATAAATTTACCGTTTTTTTTTCTTTTTTTTTTTTCTTAAGAGCATATAATTATCTGTCTTAGCATATTTAGATTAGTAAAATGTTGTACCATCTATAGGCGGGAACATGTGGTGACCTCATTAAAAATCTAATGAATGTTGCCTTTTATTAATCTTGTACAGAGATACAAAGCTTATAGAAATTAAAATCTGTTTTAAAAAACAAGTGAATATAGTACGAATATGTAAATTTAAATTAGTCTTCCACATTTAAATGTAAAAATATTAATATAAATCAATTATTTATTAATATAAACTGCATAAATTTAAAAACTCTCTCTTAGGCAAATTTATTGCTTTTACAACACATTAAACAGAAAACTTTAACGTTCCATACAAATCCTGTAATATCAGGGTCAATCGTTTATGTAAATTGAAATATATTCAGGCATTACTTTTAATTTAAATCTTGGAACACCATACATGCAACCTGGAAATACTGAGCTAACTTAATTTTATCTTTTCATCTGAGCATTTTCTAAATTTTACTTTCGGAGAAACCTTTCAGCTGCCCCTGTTTAATGGATCCGCATCCTAAAAACGCATTCAAAAAAGTTGCTTTTGACCACTTTTGGGTTATTTTTCAAATTTAGTAGGTCAAATTTTTTGAAACTCTTTCTCACTGTTGACTCGCCTTATGGAAACAAGAAGCCATATAATACAGTTTTGAGAAGTACTTTTGATAACAGGATATGGGGCAAATTTGTTCTTTCTAAACTACATTATATTGGAAAGTTGTTTTTGAAAACTAAAACCGAATAATTTATAAATAAGAATTATGGTATTTTTTAATGATTGGCGATTATTACGGTTACTTTTTAATTATTTATTTACTGTAAATGTTTCACAATTTCTTCTAACATGAATAATAAACGAAAAACCCATGAAAAAAAAAAATATAAAAGTTATATATTTTTGAGTACCCGTATTTCTGAATGAGAGTCTTTTATAATAATTTTCTGTAATTAATTTAGGCATAAATTATTATATATAGGGTAAGTGCACCAGTGATTGACACTTTTAAAGGAATCTCTGATTTTTTTAATGTTCTAGTCATCAGAAAATATTTTTAGAAATCTTAAGATAGTACATATGGTATGAAAGACATCCAGAACTACATATATGTTAAAATATATACAGTTGATGACAATTATTATTATTTTTTTTTATGAATTTTTATTTGACACCCACCCAATGTTCCAGTAATTGACACTGCCAGTTTTTCTTTTTATCAGTAATTGGCCCCTATGTTCCAGTGTTTGACACTGCTAGTTATTCATTTTACCAGTTATTAGCACCCTATGCTCCAGTGTTTGACATAAAATGTTAAAATTCTTATATGTAAAATATATGATTTTATTATTTTGCTTATTTATTAATTATTTCGGGATAGATGCCAATTACTGGAGCATTCCAATCACTGGAGCACCTACCCTAGGCCCTTTCCCTCATAACAGTTTTAGTTTGCAGCAAAACTGCAGCAGTCTTGCTTTGTAAGACAACAAACTTGCAGCAAGTTCATCGTGACAAGCTTGTAAGTTCATAACAAGACTGAAGCAAGATAACGCAAACTTCGAAGTCACCATACTCAAAATTTGTAGCAAACTTGTCGTGCAAGTTGTACCCTTACTGTATCAAATTTGCTGCAAATTCGTTGCAAACTAGTAGAAAAGTTAGCATTGTCGTATCAAGATTACTGCAAATTCCCTGCAACAAGCAAGCTTATCTTGTCACACCAACTGCTGAGGCATTGCAAACTAAGATTCTTGTCACGTCACACTGTCTGCAAATATGCATAGAAATATGCAAACATAGTACATATCTCACGGAAGCCTTGTCAATACAGAACTTCGAATACAGTTGATGACAATTATTATTATTTTTTTTTTAATGAATTTTTATTTGACACCCACTCAGTGTTCCAGTAATTGACACTGCCAGTTTTTCCTTTTATCAGTAATTGACCCCTATGTTCCAGTGTTTGACACTGCTAGTTATTCGTTTTACCAGTTATTAGCACCCTATGCTCCAGTGTTTGACATAAAATGTTAAAATTCTTATATGTAAAATATATGATTTTATTATTTTGGTTATTTATTAATTATTTCGGGATAGATGTTAATTACTGGAGCATGCCAATCACTGGAGCACCTACTCTAAATTGCATTACTCCCCTACAAACATACTTGTCCACAGTTCGTCCTAAAGATAGATATCCCTTTCATCCACATTGCATCATAAAGATGTCTATTTCATCCACAATATGTCCTATAAATGTTCTGGAAACAAGATGTGTTTGTAGGGTTGAAAAGTAAACTGCTGTTTTCAACGTTAACTAAACTTATGAAAACAAGAAGACATATAATATATATTTAAAAAGTATTCTTTTTTTTTAACAGAAAATAGTGCAAATTTGTTCTTTATAAATTACAGTATATTGATAAATATCTTTTGAAAACGAAAACCGAATAATTTATAAATAATAATTATGATATATTTTTTAAATACTGTTGATTGTTACGGTTATTTTTGAATTATCTCTTATATTATTAAAATCTGTACGCGTGTGTGTGTCTGTGAGAAACGGCTTGAAGCAGCTAAGGCTCGGCCGCTAATGGTCGCACGGACTTCGAACAGGTACCGTCGGACGGAGAATTTATCGCAGATGTACGATATCTAATTTGCTAAACGATGTGACCCTAATTAGCGGTGATATTAATTAAAATTTCGACCCATGTCTAACGAAAAAACGATTCAAAATGGCAGGCGATCATCATCTTCGACCGGAACCGCGTACCTGAAAAGAAGAAGGAGAAAGAGGAAATTTCGTGGGTTTTTGTAAAGCGATCCTGTTGGAACGGTTTGACGTATTAAAAATACACCTGTACCAAACGAAAGAGCATTTATTACCGATTCTTACGGTACAATTTTTTTTTTTTTTTTTTTTTTTTTTTTTTTTTTTTTTAAAGTTTTAAAAAGGGTCGAAAATTTCTCTTTTTCTCGATCGTCTTTTTTGAAACGCCCTGTACGACCGAGTAACTGTTCCATTTCTTAACAACTGGTATATTTGGAAAGGTCATTTAATCCTCTTTCGAACCATATAAACATTTTTACAAAATACGGATTAGCGATCCATATTTTTAGATTTTACGAAACATCGATTTTTTCACAAAACATTTTATAACTCAAAATCGTTTAGAGATAAATCATGTCTTTTTTTTTGTATATAGATCTCGCTTCCACAATTTACTTCCCAAAAGATTGAGAGAAATTTTCAAAAACTGAATGAGTTATAATTTTTTTAATTTTAGGCATTAAACCATTGAAAACAGCGAACTTCCTTCCAAAAGGAATTCCGTAATGAAATCATGCAGCCGTGCGTTGCATCACCATGACAACCCGTTCAGAGAGGAAACATTTCTGGACGGAAGCGAAAAAAAAAACAGCTGTCACTGATTGAGAATCAGAGGTATTTTGAGTAGGATAAAAAACTGCAAATTTCTATTTTCTTCAATTTTTTACTTTCGCACACGACACTTAGTATACAATCTTAACACCACAAAACAAACTTGCAGTTAAAATTTCATCTATTTTGGTCAATAAACAAAAGGTTTACGTTTTAATTGCAAATTAAATTGTCTCGAAACAGGATGCCACTTTCTATAGCAACACTTAATTTTTTCACTTAAGGTAAAAATATTTGTTTTTCGATTTACACCCTTGTGCAAATTAATTGAAACAAACTCAAAAATTTGAGATAACTAAGAAACAATGCTATTTTATTTAAATTTATACAAAATCAAAACTTTTTAGTACATAATATGTCCCCACGACTCTTTATTAACATTTGGACACGATTTGGCATGAATTCTACCATTTTTTACAGTCATTTATAATATTTGTGTCCTTGTACCATACATGAATTAGCGCCGTGTTTAGCTTCTCTATATTTTTACAGTAAATATTTAATAGGCGATTCTTGCATATAGCCCAGAGATTCTCCATTGCGTTGATATCAGGAGAGTTCCCAGGCCATCCCAATGTCGAGAATTTGGTTCTCAGACATGAATTTTTCGACCATGTTGAACGTATGGCACAGGGCAAAATCCTGTTGAAAAATCCCCATTCCATCAGGGTATCGTTTTTTCAACTCTGGAACAACCTTTTTATCCAAAATAGTTATGTATTGCTCAGAATACATCATACTGTCAACAGGCTGCAAAGAACCAACCCCACTGTAACCGAAAGAACCCCAAAACATCTCCTTTTGAGGGTGTTTAACAAATTGGTTAATGTGGCAACTCTGAATTTTTCAGTCTGGCGATCTCCACATGTGTTGTGCTCGCTGGCCTTGGACAAAAAAAGCACTTTCGTCGCTAAAAATCATTTTTTCCCCCAATTTTTGACTGTCAGGTTTTATATTTTAACACCTACAAGTGGCGCTTTTTCTTCATTGGTTGGGTCAGAAGCTGTTTCTTCATAGGCCGATAGGCTGCAAGAAGACGCCTCCAAACAGTAGATGAGCTAATATTTATTTCATGCTCTTTTAAATCTCTATTAAGTACAGCACTAGTCTTTCGAGAATATTTTTTACTTTGCGTAAATAGAAAAGTGTCATTTCTTGGCGTTGTTTTCTTTTTCTGGCCACATTTTCCTCTCCGCTTTGGAGGTATGGAACCTGTTTCTTTATTTTGTTTTATAATACGGCTT
Organism: Salticus scenicus; assembly: GCA_963930645.1. NCBI lineage: Eukaryota > Metazoa > Arthropoda > Arachnida > Araneae > Salticidae > Salticus > Salticus scenicus. The sequence continues at coordinate 62,230,323 of OZ005657.1, forward strand.
ACAGTTGCAGCACTAACACCAACAATCTTCGAAATCTCTCTATAAGTCTTTGACGTATGTTCAGAGAGAGTGACAATCTTTGTCGCTTTCGCGGTGTCACATCCATCTCTGACGACAGTGAACTCTCAACTGATGTGATCATAGCTTGATCTTTCATTTATGGAAGTTCCTACGCATGCGCTCTCAGAACCCCTCTGTTTAGTGGAAATTGTTACTAGGCAACGTATTTTTCTCTTCCATCCATATTTTAACATATTTGAGCATTATTGTTGAAGAATAATAGGAATGATTTTAAAATTCCCGAAAAAAATAGTTTGTTCCAATTAATTTGCACAAGGGTGTACTTCCATTAACCGACTACCGTAGGTAATGGAATTCGAAATTTCACCCGATTTACACGTTTTGAGGTGTCCTGATTAGGTTTTCTTTTGTATCTCAGCTACTAATTAAAATAATTCCATAAGTAATACATCATTAGAAAGCTTTTTTGAATTGGAATCGAACAGTGGAATACAGAAATTTCTACCGCCAGATGGCGCTGTAATATTTTCAAATTTCAATATTTCTATTTCTAATTATGATTAAATTATTTTTAATACATCATTCGAAAGATATTTTAAAGTTCTTTTATATTATCGAAAGTTTTCACTAGATTTACACGTTTTGAGGTTTCCTGAATCAGTTTTCTTTTGTATCTCAGCTACTAATTAAAATAATTTCATAAGTAATACATCATTAGAAAGATTTTTTGATTTGGAATCGAACAGTGGAATACAGAAATTTCTACCGCCAGATGGCGCTGTAATATTTTCAAATTTCAATATTTCAATTTCTAATTATGATTAAATTATTTTTAATACATCATTCGAAAGATATTTTAAAGATCTTTTAAATTATCGAAAGTTTTCAACATAATTAAGAGGGCCTGAAAGGGTGGGGAAGAAATAGGCGTGCACCGCGCGCAGCATGCACTGGACTGAGCTGCTGAAGGCAGTGGGGACCCGTCCCGACCTTTTAACCAATGAGAATTGATTTTTTTGATTTTCTTCTCTTAAGAATAAAAAAATGATTTGAGTAGGAATATGTGCGCGCAGCGCGCGTATACCTTCACAAGTGCGCGCGCATGGGTCTGCACTTCCAAAGGAAGTGGGGACCCGGTATGAGTTTTTACCCGATCAGAAATGAATTTTTTTTAGGGGGCACGAAAGGTCAGGGAAGGAATAGGCGCGCGCAGCGAGTGTATACCTTGACTTGTGCGCGCGCAGCGCGCACGGGACTGCGATGACGAAGGCAAAGGGGACCCGGTCCGACTTTGTACCCGATGAGAAATGATTTTTTAAATTTTCTTTTCTTAAGAATAAAAATTTGACTTGAGAAGGAATATGTGCGAGCAGCGCATATATACTTTCTTATGTGCGCGCGCATGGGTCTGCGCTGCCGAAGACAGTGGACACCCGGTGTGAGTTTTTACCAGATCAGAAATGATTTTTTTTTTAGGGGGGCACGAAGGGTCAGAGAAGGAATACGCGCGCGCAGCGCGTGTATCCCTTAAGTTGTGCGCGCACAGCGCGCACGGGACTGCGCTGCCGAAGGCAGTGGGGACCCGGGCCGACTTTTTACCAATCAGAAATGATTTTTTTTTTTTTTAATTTCTTCTCTTAACACTAAAAGTTACTGTTAGTGATTCATTAATTTTAGTGATTCATTGGAAAATACTGACCCGCTAGCAGGCAAAGCTCGCTAGTTCACTATGAATATTTGACAATTCCTTTAAACAGGAAAAATAATAGAAATGCTCACAGAAATAAACGAAAAATAAAATATTTTTTCAGTATCTATATTTTTGATTGGTAATCCATTATTTGGTAATGTTTAACGGTTATTTGCTATAATTAATTAAGAGAAGAATCGAAGGGGTCGGAACAAGAGAGTGCTAAGCCATATTTGTTAAGTAAGAATTTTTTAGACATAAGTTTGTACAGTCGGTAACAAAAGTGTCCGAACATTAGCGAAAATTCCTATATAAAGAAAGTACACTTCATACGGTTTTGTTAAATAAATCCTTGTCGAATCCTGTTCTTAGTCAGTGTAAGAACATGATTCGATAAGGATTTATTTAACAAAACCGTATGAAGTGTACGTTTTTTATATAGGAATTTTCGCTAGTGTTCGGACACTTCTGTTACCGACTGTAATTAATTACAATTTTTACATTTTTCTGAAGTTTTTTTTTTTTTTTTTGACGAAATACAAATACAAATATACAAATTTAACAAATGTAAAAATCAAGTAAATGTTATACATAGAAGTTTAATTACCTTCTGATTTATTTATTTTTTTGGGGGGTGGGGTGGGGGGATCAGTGAGGAGGATCAAGTGTCGCAACTTATATACACAAAGAATATATGTGTCGCAAATATTTATTATTATTATTTTTAAAAAAATTACAAATAACGTACCTACAAAGCAAAGAAGGGTTAAAAAAAGAGCATCGCTAGATAGTCAAAAAAACTTGACAAAAAAAAAAAAAAAAAAAAAAAAAGTCATAAGTATTGGAACAGCTTTGCAATAAAAATAGCATTCACTCAATGTTCAGCGAGATTTTAATTAGTTTTCTACTTTCACTAAAACTTTCACTACCCTAGAAATGATCAAGCCTTTCCCTAAAGCTAGACCAAGGAAACCATAAAGGGCGTTGATTGAATAATGTATTCAAATAATAGGTGAATTTCTGTATGCGAGCCTGAAGCCAAAAATTTTACAGATATCAAAGCCCTATTCCCTTAAACCAGAAATAGCCAATGAATCATGAAAGCAAAATAAATTTAATACAGAGATAAAGTGGAAGGTAAAGAGAAACAAGAAAAAATACTTACTATCTTACATGAAAGAAAAAAAAATATTTATAAAATAAATAAATAAAATTGTACATGATGACAGTTACAGTCGGTAACAAAAGTGTCCGAACACTAGCAAAAATTCCTATGTAAAAAACGTACACTTCATACGGTTTTGATAAATAAATCCTTATCGAATCATGTTCTTACAGTGACTAAGAACAGGATTCGACAAGGCTTTATTTAACAAAACCGTATAAAGTGTACTTTTTTTACATGGGAATTTTTGCTAGTGTTCGGACACTTTTGTTACCGACTGTACGTTTAACTACTTAGTAACAGAAAGCAGAAGTTGAAGTGTTTTTATAATTCATAAAAATATAAATATAAATAAATAAACTAGTTAATCAAAGAAGATAATAATTTATGCCTTCATCACTAATTAGTGTAATAGTAATCCAAATTATAATTAAAGATACTAATAAGTAATAACTGGTTTATAGTTAAATTAAATTAATAACAATATGAAATTCCTTGATTTCCACGTGATTGCCATGCACTGTAACGTAAAACGTTGTAGTAACTCGTCGTATAGTAGCATTATCTATGTTATATTTATATATATGTCTCTTGCTGTATATTATATATATATATTGTGTAAATGCAAGCCAAAAACATGAAGATCACTTTCTTATGTTCCATGATATTGCTGAGTTTTCCGTAAGTATGTTCATAACATAATAATCTCCGTTCTAACATGCTAGAATACCGCCCATACATTTGGAATTATTGTCAGTAAATCTTTTAGCTCGCAATGTTTTTCTAAGCATTTGCATAATTTAAAACTAATAAGAATCGTATTATACCAGAAATTGCATTAATTTTCGGAAAACAATATATTTCAAGTGAACATACGATACATAACAAACTCTGTGTAGTTCAGAGTAGGCAGTGGGGTAATGCACTGAGTTCCCGACCTTTAAAATCCTTCAGTATGGAGAAAAGCCTTTTCTCTTTCTCTTCAAAATAAATAGGGGCTTTGTAAAACTTTATAGGCTCACATCAGTCAGATTCACCGTTTCTTCTTCCCCGTGTAATCCTATGGGATTTCCATTGCCTCGTACTTAAAAGATATCTAGCAAGATTAAAAATTAGAGCTTTGGCTTTACATAACGAAATAAAACAATATATATATATATTCAAAAATTCTGACTGAGATAATAACACAGCTCTGCAAAAAAAAAAAAAAAAATATTCGAGGTCTGATACCATTCTTGCTGATTCTTATGTAAAATGTCCTCCTGAATCCGAATATGACTCCCATTTTGCCCAGTCACCCACCGTTTTCTAGAAACACCATCCCCTCCCTCAATTTCTTTCCCTGTTCGATAATTTTATGACTATGAATTTGATTTGAAGAATGAAAAATAATTAATTTAACACATAAAAACAAAAAATATATAAAGTAAAAAAAATAACATTAGTAACACATTAAAAATATACAAGATATGTAACGCATAATTTCAGTGGCAATCCCCCCCCCTCCCCCCAAAAAAAATTCCCTTGTCGCAAATGTTTATGTTTTAGAATTTTCCAACTCTGTAGCCCCTCAGAAGATATATTTAACGGTTAAAATAATCCTCCCCCCTCCTAAAAATCAAATTTATAACCGTAAAACCACCGAAAAATGATAGAAATAGGAGGCCATTCTTAAAAAGCGGTGGGTGATAGAGCAAAATGGGCGTCATATTCGGACTCAGAAGGTCATTTTACATAAGAATATGCTGAAATGGTGTCAGAGGCAATTTTCATGCCGACCAGTGATAATCAATATGTTCACAAAGTGAAATTTAAAAACACAATTAAAAAAACTCCATTTTTAAATGAGATAGACATAAAAGCAACGAAATCCCTCAGAATTATATGGGGAAGAAGAAAAGGTGAATTTGACTGATGTGTAGCCTTAAAGGTCTTACCGTATACAACATTTACAGTAGTTTCTTGAAAAAATTAAAATGAATTTCCCCACTTTATGTAAAAGTATTGCAGTCTCGCCTTTACATTTGACGAGATAATCATGGGAAAGAAAACCGGTCCTCGGTTAAAAAAATAAAAATAAATTGTGTTTTTCAAGGCATTTGTGAAAAATTCATTTAAAGAAAAAAAAATTATTTTTGATATATTTTAAATTACTGCCAGTTGAATTTCGTACAACACATACGTTTTCTCTCACTTATTCGTCTAAAAAAGACCCCAACCCTTTTTCTTTCATTTGTATCTATTATATATTTTAAGTTTAAAACGGTCTTGACAACTTGACAATTGCATTTATTATCAGTTTTTTAGCGAAATGATTAAAATGTATGGAATTAAGCATCAAAATGTTCGAAACCAGTGGTTGAAATTCTCTAGGCAAAAAGCCATGCCTAAACTCAAATTGGCAGGCCTCCAAATTAATTCTAAGTCAAGTGGTTTAAAATTTGGAGGCCACGCAAAATAAATTTTTTAAAAAGAATTTTTATTTTTCCTTTTACAAATATAGTTTTATTTACGTAAAAATTCTGACCAGCTGTTCTCATTTTCTGAGTTTAATCCCTATTTTGAAAAAATTTTCTATGTTTTGAAAAATTATACAGTCGGTAACAAAAGTGTCCGAACACTAGCAAAAAATCCTATGTAAAAAAAAGTACACTTCATACGCTTTTGTTAAATAAATCCTTTTCGAATCCTGTTCTTAGTCAGTGTAAGAACATGATTCGATTAGGATTTATCCTGCTGGTCATTTTTTACTAAGAATGAAAATACTTCTGTAATTGGGCAGTCTAATTTGGTCACCATAATGTAAATTTACGCTTGAAGTTAACTTACTGAGACTTAAGCAAGGCGAAGAGGGACCTGAGCCTAATGTTCTTTGGTACTTCCATCCTATTTAAACGAAAGAAAGAAAGAAAAAAAAAAAAAAAACATGCGTAAGTTTGAACGACTGTAGGTTTTGAAGTTTAAAAAATTTTTTATTGCGCAAGATTTCTTTACGTATATATATATATATATATATATAAATCCGGTGATTTTTCAGTAAAATAAACAAAAAAAATTTTTTTTTTTAAATCTAAATTTACCGTTAGAAATATACTGAATTATTTTATTACAGAGCACAGCATTTTTTAAAAATTATTATTAAAATATTTAAAATTTTAATAATACAACTTTCTCGTTGTTGATGACTATTACGGAAGTTTCAGATCATCTGGTGTAAATGCATTTCTTTTTTGTTTACACTAAAGAAACACGTGCAAAATGTTCTTTCAAAAAAGAAGGGAGCGAAAAGCTTTTCAACTTTCGCGCGGCAGATAATCTGACATCAGCCTTTAACAGTCTTATTATTAAAAGTAAAAAGAGAAAAAAAAAGAAAAAGACAAGAAACAAGCCCCTTGGAAAACGTGATGTGCGCTGCAAAAAAGCATCATGATGTTTTCGAACCCTTTACCAGAGCGCCCACGCTCTCGCCTCTGCAAATCGAAGCTCGTCGAGCGCCAAGGGGAAAAAGAAAACAAAAAGAAAACTAGTCCCGTCGCCAATCCAGCGATTAATCGGCAGCCCTCGCATAACTCGAGACGTCATTCCTGACGTAGACATTCGGCTTTCTTCGGCAATTTTCGGTGACCATATATGGTAACAACTGCCGAGTGAAGACGACAACAGATTAATCTTATAATTTTCATCGAAAATTTTATTTTATCGTTTGTATTAGTTTTAATTTGTCAAAAAGACCTTTCTGGACACTTTCGGGTGCATTTCTGCTATGATAATAGCATTATTTTACGAAACCGAATTTTCTGGAAAAGACAAATAAATATTCGGCTGTTTTCGTGGTGAATGAAAATCAGGTACATCGTATTGATTACGTCACCTGACGTCACAGCCTAGCGTACGCATTTTCAGAAATCTGCGCTCTGATTGGTCAAAGCCTCTCCCAAATATGGAAAGCGGCCTTTAGAGACATTCATTCATGAATTGCGGAGTACAAGACGTTTTTCTATAGCACTTGCTGTAATTCAGCTGATGATGTAGCTATGACAAAATTTTGACTGGAGTAATATCCCGTGGTTTGTTGTTAAATGACAGTTATGATATGTTAAGATAAATAAAAAAAAAATTATTTATCTTTCAATCAAAAGTGACAGTTTGTGAAAATAAATTTAAATAATTTGAATTGCCTAATTTAGTGACTGAGTTTCGAAAAAAACGTATGAAAATTGAAACTTTAAGTCAGTGAAGTGTTTGATGACAGATTTGATTGAAAACTCTACCTGTGGATTTCTAGCATGATTATGGACGGTACTGACACCTTACCGCAAATAGTTTCCCTTGATTTGTCTTCCTCTTTTATTTGTGACTTAATAAGAAGCGCCCTGTCCGGCGACACAACGTTTGGCGATTCCCGGTTCACCGGGGCCGTCCCTTCCGACGAACTGGATAGTGGGGACGACCCCTCGTCCCTGTTGTCGCTCTTCTTCAACGAGCCAGAACCAAAAACAGGTAGGTAAATCCTTACCGCAAACAATATTCCCTTCCCCATCATAGTTTGGGTTTCGTTTTCCACCTGTCATTCAAACATACCGTGTCTGCCTTAGCAAATGTGGAATGGGGGTGGTCATATGTTTGTAATTGAAATTTTGCCGGAAGAATGTAATATCAATGGTTGGAGAAAAACACTACAAAAATTTTAATAATACGTTATCAAATAATATCAAATAAAATTTCATTAACTTTATTTCTAAAAATAAATATTTGTTATAAAAAAGTTCGGTAATTGTTCTTGAAACTATGGAGCGGACAATTGCGTTGACATTCTGCTTCTCAAAGTTTAGGTTTCGATTTTATCTCGCCAACCAAGTTTACGTTTAGTGATTATTTGTGTGTTTAGGTAGGGGAAAAAAAAGGTGTAATTTATCTAATAATAATAATAATGTAATAAATGTTGTATTATATCTTTGTATTTTTCAAGGATACATGCGATACTTAATTTCAATAAATAGAAATTAATGGAACTATAAAATATTTCATATAAATGTAATAAGATTATTTTATTATTTGTTTTGTTTATCGCATTCAGTTATGGATATATATATATATTTCCAGTAAAACGTGAAGTAAAATAAAATAAAATAATTAATAATAAATAAAAATATAAGCGAAATGTTTAAAGTAATCGGGACAAAAACTTTGTTTTAAAAATAGTTATTAAACTAGAAATTGGTTGAATTTTTAAACAAAACAATTTTACATAAATTCATATTATACAATGTTCTTAAGATATTATCCCGATCTTTTTTCTTTAATATTTGCTTCATTAATTTGTTTTTTTAAAGTAAAACAAATAATTCTCATCATTCTATAATAAATTAAATAATATTATAAATTTAGTGGTAAAAGTATAATTTATTTAGCCTATAAAATAATAATAATAAATTATATTATTATTATTATTAATGGTCATTTAAATACGTTTTGGAAAATAGTAAATTCATCCAAATAATTTAAAATTATGAAACAAATTATTTTTACTTAATGTTAATTTTTACTGAGTGAAACATATGGTTAACTTTTGTAACTTTAATATAATAATTTAGCATATAGCATTACAATAAGTTAAGTTTATTGTAAACTATGAAATAAATCCATTAAACAAATACATATTAATGACTCTAACATATATAATTTAATTTATACTATGTTTACAGCTGCTAATATTCTGGAATAATTAGTACCATCTTCATCTTATTTAAATGTGGAAAGTTAATACAAACGATAACTGTAGAAAATAATGCTAAAATTGGAGACTATAGTAGGCTGACCATATGTCCTCGAATCTCGAGGACAAAACTACCTTCGTCCCCCAAAAATTACAACACATTTGGGGACGCCAGTTATAAAGTTATTAATGTTTTATTATAGTAATTTATTATATGTAAAATAAATAAGCTGAAACAAGTTCTTTTAGGTGCTTTATACATAAAAATTACTAAAATTTTACAATTTAAGGTGATTTAATTATTTTTTTATTATTTTGTCCTCGAAATTCGAGGACGCCGCCACCTTTGTCCCCAAATTCAGTAAAAAAAAAAAATATGGTCGCTCTAGACTATAGTAATTATGTATATTTCTATATGTAAAATGTATGATTAAGTTTTTTGATTTGTTTTATTGAGAAGGAAACAAAAAGGTTAAAGGTTATTGATCTAAATATGAATTAACTTTTACGAGTGAAAATTTTAGTATCAGTACTGCATTGAAAAACATGACACATTCGTAAATTTATTTCTTTTCAAAAATATTTTCTATTAAATGAATGAATTTGAAAATAAATTCAATATTTGATTCATTAAAATCTACTTAATTATTTTAATTTAAAGATTAAAAAGAAATTTTCACTCTGACTATTATTAAAATTTCCACTTTTGCGACTATATTAAAATAACTTAAATATATATATATATATTCATGTAATCAAGAAAATTTGTGATGTTGTTTTATGAAGCATTATTTATTTATTTATTTATTTTATTTTATTTTTTCATAAAATTTGAAATAATAATAGCAATAATCATAAATATGTATAATTCTTGTTTTTACAATAGGAATTTGAAATTTTAAGGTTCTATCAGTTTAAATTATTACCGTTGAAACACCTATTAAAAATTACAGTTATTATTTCTCGATAGAAGTATCAAAATTTATGCAAGATTAAATTTATTATTATTATTATTTTTATAATTATAATATTTATTATTTATCGCTGTCATGTGTTTTTATATTTGTCGATTTCCGCTTTATATATGCAGTACAATTCTTTGATGTCGAAGAGAAATTTGCTTGACAGGTGAACATTTATTAATTTTAAAGTCTATTTTTTTTTTTTTTTTTTTTTTTTTTTTTTTTTTTTTTTAATTTACTTATAAATTTAAATTTTTCGTACATTCTCATAAAAATGAGCATTATATAATTATATATTCATAAATGGATTTTTAGAACTTTTTGTACAACTTTGATCATAAAACATTTTTAATTGATTTTTTCTCCCCTTTAATAAATATTCTTGTTGGAATTCTTTTAGTGAAATGTTGTATTAAATGTAATAATGTATTGTATTTATGTTTTTCATTTTTTTTTTTAATCTAATTGTTCTTCATAATTCTATTTTTAATTATAAGCTCTGATTTTTTTCAGATTATCAAATTTTCCTAATTTTTTTTTCCTGAATAAATTATGAAAAAATAACCTTTGAGAGTATTTGGTTCAAATTCATAAATTTTTTAGCTACGTTAAAATACATCAGCATCAAAGTCCATTATATATAATATTTTACTAATCGGTGAATTTTACTTAAATGGTATTTGTGACAATAACTTTATAAGTAATCCTTCTAAATATTAATATCATTGTTGGTATTTTCATCTTTCTCTTATTTGCTGAGTATTGTAAAGGAATTAAATTATTTATTATATATATATATATATATTTAAAAATAAGCAGTATTGTTCAAGTATGTTTCTTACTCATTCATTAAATTAAATAAATTATTACAAAAGAAATAATTGTTAATTTGATTAGCCTTTATTACTTATTTTCATATAGCCGCTTATTTAATTAAAATTTAATTTATTTATTTTATCAAAATATAATTTTGAATACAATAATGTTTGTATTGAACCAGTTTTTTTTTCTGCGACTACTCTATTATTTTATTATTATTATCATTATTAAACGGTTATAAATGTTGATTTTTTATAAACATAATGATTAATTTCCTCTAAATGCAGAAGTAAAATACAATTTTAAATGTGTTACTTTATTTGACAGTACTTTGGGGAAAATTGAAAGTTGCTTAATATTATACATTTAAGGCGATTTTTAAAGGATAAACATTTTTTTAAAACACAAAAATTATTTTATAATATTTTTAATTGATTTTCTTAAGCGTTTTAAACTGTCCCCCCCCTCCCCCCCCCCCCAAAAAAAAAAAAAAAAAAAAAAAAAAAAAGTCTTATCTTTAAAGATTAGTTTTCATACCGAAGATTTTTTCTCCTTATTGCTTTACAGAAAAAAAAAAAAAAAAAAATCGGTTTGAAAATTGTCAGGGAAAAGATAATTAATAGAGAAAACTGTGACCGAAAAGTTAAAAAAAAAAAAAAAAAAAAAAAAAAAGTGTGATCTTTATCACCAAACCTGAAATCCAAGTTGAATTTTTACGTTTTTTTTTTTTCTTATATGAAGACGATTTTTACAGCCAAATGTCGAGAGGAAAGTATTCGCCATGACAAAGCGATATCGCAACTTATTCCTTTAGCTGACGTATGTTCTAAAGTGAGAAAGAACATGTAGCGATTCCAAGCTGTGCTCGAAAATCCCCGGTTTTTCTCCAGAAATCGAATTTTGGAGCAGAATCGTATTTTAGAAATCTCCTTTTCACTTAAACACTGTATTGATATCGAATTCTTGGTCTTTTTGGAGATAACAAAAGCTCAAAGACAACCCGAAATCAACGTGTGTGATTTGGAGAAATGTAGGTTAAAATAGAAAGAGCTACAGGTTGGCGCCATTTTAAGTGATAGGGGTGAGAGTATAAATGCGCAGATAAAAATGCTTTGAGCATTAAATTTAGCTCCCGTCGAAAGAACACATAAATTACTTTCCAGTACTGCACAAAATCGGTTTTAGAAAAAAGGTTTTTGGGATGCATTACCTGTGTTCAATTGGAAAGATTAGATAAACTTAGAATGTGGCCTCCGCTTAAAATGTTTTAGAATGCTTTATTTCTAAATGTCATAAGTCAGTGTCAGCGACTGTGAGGAGAATTGGGAAAAGAATATTTTAACTGGAGTTCATTATTCAGAAAATGTCGCAGACGCCTTTTACTGTAATATAGATTTATAAATTTGATTTTAGGGGCAATTATAATTACTTAAAAAAAAAACTTACGTACCAGTTTGTATATATTTAATATATTAAATAAGTGAATAAACATTTTTTGCATAAGAAAATTTACATTTCAAAAGTAACGATTAAGATTTAACAGCTTCTGTTATTTTATACTGCCAAGGAAATAAACAATAATAACAAGAAAAGAAAAACTAGTTTTTATGTTTTATGTTATAAGTCAGAATAAAAAAAAAAAAAAGCCAAAATATTTACTAAGACTTATAATTAAAAAATGACCTGAATTATGTTTTATTTAAAAAAAATATATATATTATTTATTAAGCATTAACAGATAAATATATTAAAATTTATTTAAATGATTTTAGATTTTAAATTTGAATTATTTATTAGATATTTTTTGTATGAAAACTTGCAGTACAAATGTGAAGGTTACAATAAAACCTTTTTATATTTGCACTGATAATTTTAAAGAAAGATAAAATAAAAAATAATAATAACCACTATATTTTCATATGCTAATTTATTACTCAATATCAAAATCTGAGATGAAATAATGCCATTAAACTTTTATCTCAATAATTAATATTATTTATTGAGGATTAACAATTATAAGTATTTAAAAATATTTTTTAAATTGAGTTTCAGATTAATTGTATTTCATTATTATTTTTTAATCAATAAAATTATACTTTAATAGCAAAGATTAATACGAAATAAATGTTTATTTAATACGATACTAATAATAATAAACTTAAAATTTTTGAGTTATAAGTCAATGTTAAAAACTAATAGAAAAATTATGAGATTATTATTTAATCATGATTATTGAGATAAAGACGGGAACTCACGTAAAAGATATTTTAGATAAAAAGTGTTCTTTTATTAACAGTTATAATTAAAAAGTCCGAGGGGTAAAGAAGATTTATGTATTTTAGATTAAAACTAAATGCCTAATGAGTAAATCAATACTTATTAATTTACATTTAAAAACGCGTCTTGAAGTTAAAATGTTTCTCTCAAAATAAATTGTATAAAATATCTGTAAAAGGTGAAAGGTTAGCAACATGCTTTTGTGAAAGGCTAAAAGTTACAATTACATATTTGCTATTGTTAAAGAGAAATCGTCTACAAATGTTTTAAAGATAAGAATAATAAGAAAAGTTGTATACATTGTTATCTTTAAAGTAAAATATTTTTTTTTTGACAATTAAAAAAAGCTCTATTACACTTGTGCTCTTGCGATAATTTATCAAGGATTACAAATAGTTTCTTCCGAAACGTATGGTTCGAAAGATGATTTATCGATGAATAAATTAAGAGTAATGATTGTTTTCTTGGTATATTTGTATTTAGAGTAGGTATTTCATGACGAAGTTGAAAACTTTTGTAGGCAGAGACGTAAACATTTTTCGCCTCATTAGAGGTGTCTGGAAATTAAGTAGTTGTAAAATAAGTTGAAATTAATTATAAAGATACATAAACTATAGTTGGAGTAAAATTAAAAATTAAAAAATGTTTTTGTTTTATTATAAATTTTTTGGAATACACTAAAGATATTTTGTTTAAAAAAAATTATAAGTAAAAATGTCGATTTATGTTTATATATATATAAAAAGAAAAGGTTCTTTTTTTCTTCCCCCCCCCTTTTTTTTTTAATTTTTATAAATTACTGATAATATAAAAAATATAATATGTTCAAAAGAAATTTATAAGTATAAATTGTAATTAATGTAAAACCAAAAGAGGAAAAATGTTTTTGTTTCTTTATATATATATATATATATATTTTTTTTTTTGAATACACAAAAGATAATTTGTTAAAGAAAAAAATTATTGTAAACGGCGATTTATGTTGAATTAAAAAACAAAAAGTGTTTTCATTTATTATAAATAGTTTGTAATATAAAAAATATGATATGTTCAAAAGAAATAACTGCGATTGAAATATAATAATAATAATAATAATAATAATAATAATAATAATTCTTTATATATTTCTTGTAAGGCAGAAACGATAATAGTTTTAACTTAGACAATTAAAAAAATATAAATGTTTCCTATTTCTTCACTATGAAATCGTATTAAAGACATTTAGGTAAAGAAAAAACATATTTACATAGTTGCCAACTTCTTTCCATTTTTTTTATTAATTGCTTTTTTTTTTTTTTTTTTTAATAAGACAACAAATTGTACAGTTTCCAACTTTTACGCTTTTTAGCTATCGATAAATTTTTAATAGAAATTTCTCTATATTTCTGTGACAATTTTTACTGATTAAATAAAGTAAAACTTTTTATTAAAAATATTCGGTAACCAAAAAGCGTGAAAGTTGGAAACTATGCTATTTGTTGTCTTATTAAAAAATGCAAATAATATTAATAATAATAATAATAATAATAAGGTCTCTTTTACCCCAATAGATATAGATAATTTTGAAGCTAGTACTATGAGTACTAGAGGTAAAATTTGATAAGAAATATGAAAATTACATTTGCAACTCTGATAATAATTTATTTCATTTGGAAAAATACATATATAAAAGCTTGACTTAAACTTGTGTTACCTTAGTTTCATAGATATGTCAATACTTTCAAAACAAGAACAGCATATTTCTACATAAAAAAAGTTCAAAATGAACGTTTTTTATCGGAAGTAGTTTGAAAATTATATGTTTATAACATTACATTATGAACATGGCCCAAAAACATGTAAATTACAACTACCATTTTTTAAAAATAAAATAAAATTAAAAATCAGTCTAATATATTTTATGACGCGTGGAATGATACTGTGATTACGGTTGGTAATATGATATGCAAATTAAAAAACATAATTTAGTGTATTTATATACATAATCCTCTAAAACGGCAGTTTTTAAATTAAAGTTGTAATATTCTAGTCTAATTTGCATGTACTTTATAACATATGTTCAACTGAGCAGTAGTTCCGTACAAATGATTGTGAAAGGTATTCGAGATGAAAAAACGAAAGGAAATTTGCAGTTATTCTATTTTTGTTTCATTTTATGTTAGAGTCTTCGTTGCATTGTTCTTTCCGAGTCATTCAAAAACTTAAAAACTAACAAAGAAATAATTAAAAATGCATAATGAAGACATTTAACTGATTATTTTACACTGATTTTGAAGTATAATGCTGAGATAATAAATTGTCTTGTAGTTCCAACGCCGAAAAAAATTCCAACTATCCACATATGTTAAATGCTGTTATAAATCAGTGCCAGCAGTTGCGTAACTGAGTGGGAAGCAAAGATTAAGCAATTGAGATAATAATGTAGATTCGATGTATTTTAATATTTAAGAAAAACTGGACACCTAAGAAAATAGAACTAATAACTAATGGCTACGGAATTGATTTATTTTATGTTGCTATTTATATGGGATGCTCTGTAAATAAATAAATATTTTTCATTCCGGATATTTACGAATAGAAAATAAGTTACGAAAATCAGTTTTTTCTTCTTTCTTTTATTTTTTTTACATATTTTTTTGCAGAAGACAGCACTTCGGCTGTTTGAATAACTATAATTTTTAATAGAAATATTCTCTTTATTTAATCTGTAAGTAAATATGTAACATATGAAGGAACATAAAAAAAGGATGTATTAGTTACAAATTAACTACAAATTAACAAACTAACATTAGTTACGAATTCCAATATGTCTAGTTTTCGTAGATAATTTTGGCATTTGATCACATGTTTATATAGATATATATAATCAGTTTCTTATTAGTAAATAGGGGTAATTATCGTTCATTATGATATGAATACGGCGGATTTTTTTCGTACTTGTGGATAATTTTAGTATTTGAACACCTGTTTTTCTTGCATCCTATAATTTTGCATATAGTATGACTGAAATAACACCTTTTTTGCATGCAACATTCAATCAGAGCCCTTGAAAAAGTATTTTATGTTGTATATCTGAATTAAAAGGATTCTTAATAGTTTTTAAGGATTTTTATTCATGTTCTTATATATGTGTGTGTGTGTGTGTGTGTGCGCGTGTATGTGTGTAAGATAAATATCTTGCACAGTATGAAATTTGTTTTGTCTGTTGTATGGAAATCGGTATATCAAGAAATGTATTGATCAGTTTCAATGTTTTGTTTATTTTCGATTAATGTTTAAAAAATTTAAAAATGTACATTGTATATTTTATAATATAATAGTAAATAAACATTTAAGATGGAATTTTTCAGACACGGATTATATGAACCAAATGTTTATTATATCATTAGCAAAATATTTACTATTAAAAAAAAGACAGAAAAGAAATTTAATTTTTTTTATGAGTAGCAATAAGTTTACAAAAAGTGGTATATTGCTGCGAATTTTTCAATTTTAAGAATCTTAAACAGCCAAATAGAATTTTTTTTTTTTTTTTTTTTTTTACTTTTCATCTAAAAAAATAAAATAAAATAAAATAAAATAAAATAAAATAATAAAATTTAATTATATATATATATATATATATATATATATATATATATATATATATATATATATATATATAGGTAACTATTGTAACAAATTTATGAGTTTAAAGAAATGAAAAACATAATAAAAATAAATGGCATATTGGTTTATACGGTGAAAGGAAAGATTTTGATTTTAAAATAAACAGTCTCACCAATTGGTTTTCAAATATCAGTAGAAAAGTTTTGAAAAATATCATGTTCGCACAGTTAAAAAGAATTCGCACTATTTGCAATAATGATGATGATTTAAAATATGCTCTTGAAGATTTAAGAAAAACTTTGCACGTTAACTGTTACCCGTCTCATTTTTTAACCGAGTGTTTCCAATTTTTTCTCTTTCGGTTTGTTCTAGTTCCTAAATTAAGGGCGATATTTAAGTACCGACGAGTAACCCCGTCGGCCGAAGAGGGTTAGTTTATCAGGTATGGGTTTCATTTTAATGTATTTTGCAATTTCTTGCATATTTCATATATATTAATTTGTTGTAATTGTACTACTTTTGTAATTTTGGTAATTTTATAATTGTTTTTGGATTTTTTAAATTATATGAATGTCAGATTTCTTTTCAGTTAATGGTGGTTTTCTGTTTGGTGAAAAGTTGGGGGCTAAGGATAGTTATTAGCTAATTGCTACTGTCCTTTCAGAAACTTCTCCTTCACCCCCTACATTGAGGGGGGCCTCCCTGATGAAGACCTCAGTGTTTTTTGGCGATTTTATTTCATTTTATTCATTATGGAAGATAAAATAAAGTTTTATTCTTTGCAAATATAGGAAGTACAATATCTCGAAATAAATTTTGAAAAATATACCTCAAGAAAATAGCTGAGAGTTGAGAAAAAAGACAGTTTATGCTCATTTCTGTTCAAAAATCTCTTTTTCTGTCAAAACTGTACGTGATGGAAATTTTTGAATATTTTTCCTTAATCAGCATCCAAAAATGCATGTGAAAGACATCCCCATGTAGGAAAAAAAAAGTTTTTTTTTTTTCATCGCAGACCTGTGTAATTCTTATATATATATATATATATATATATATATATATATATATATATATTGAACCATAAATTTTAAGCACTCTTAGCGAGCAATAAAGTGGCCATGTTGGAAATTAAATTAGAGCCCATCAATTAATATATATATATATATATATATATATATATATATATAATCATATTATTTTAAAAATTCAGGTATCGCTAGAGAATGGAACACTAACTCACTGAAAATTAAACTGATATTAATATTAGGCTGGTTGATATTTTATTTGAAAATTTTAACTTTATGAAGTTCAAAACTGTTTAAAAAGTAAATTAATTAATGTATAGCAGACATTTGGTTTGATGTATAAGTAATTTTTATAAAAATTTCTCTTTT
Organism: Salticus scenicus; assembly: GCA_963930645.1. Taxonomy (NCBI): domain Eukaryota; kingdom Metazoa; phylum Arthropoda; class Arachnida; order Araneae; family Salticidae; genus Salticus; species Salticus scenicus. Next base: position 62,247,976 of record OZ005657.1, read on the forward strand.
CATACATTTTATGCAATCTTAACGAATGGGAGCAATAAGAGAGACGAGGAAGAGGTTGGGGGGGGGGGGAAGGAAATTTACTTACGAAAATTTCTTCATATATTCAAAAGATAAAATTGCATGTTAACATTTTCATAATTCACAAATGAGTAATTGTAAAATTTACGTCAAAAGAGATACTTTAAATGCAATTAATTACTCCAGAGGAAAATACAATTTAATACATAATATACAACAAACATTTAGAGATCATCTGCTTATCATATCCTTTAATAAAATTTTATGAATAATTCCACTCTTTTCCTTTAGTACAAGACGATATTTTAAAAAATACATTTTCAGTGTATTTGTTTGTTAATAAAAGAATCAAAACATACATGAAATCTTTAGAAATATAATTCAGAATGTATTTATTCTAAACGAATCCAAAGAAAATGTTAAAATAGATATCGTTATATATTATAACATTCTGTAAAATGAGACATAAACAATAATTCTAAAGAAAAATTTCAAAGACATCACAAAAGAAAAGAATTACATTTTCAGAAAATATAACAAAGAGCGAAAAAGAACCTAAAAATAAAATTAAAGAGTCAAATATAGAAAACAGAAGCAGAAATTCAAAAGAAAGATGAAAGGAAAAAAAATGCGAAAAATATAGCAAATAATTTAAAAAGCCATGAATGAAATATGTTTAAATATTATAAATGTTTAATATTCTATTCTAAATTTATATAGAGATGTATGGTTTCAGTATTATTATTATTACAGAAAATATGCTTAATAAAAGCATTTGTTTTTACCATTTGAGGAAATATTTGCATTATGCTAATCATGTGCAACATTGAAGGAAATTATTTTCCGTCTACTTGCAAAAGGTTATAAAAGAGAGAGAGAGAGTGAGAGAGATCATATACATTGAACATGAAAGTTGATATCGAAAGTGGAAATTTGTACGAGAATTACCGTATTAGAAGGAACAAAAACTTATTGAAAGATGTACACTTTAAAAAATATTACATTATGCAATTTGTGTAAAACATAGCAAAAATATGTTCATAGAAATCATTGAAATTTTTTTTTTTTGACTTAACACTTCGTAACTTTAGTCTTTTAAGGATGTACAGTCGGTAACAAAAGTGTCCGAACACTAGCAAAAATTCCTATGTAAAAAAAGTATACTTCACACGGTTTTGTTAAATAAATCCTTGTCGAATCGTGTTCTTAGACTGGTTAAGAACAGGATTCGACAAGGATTTATTTAACAAAACCGTATAAAGTGTACTTTTTTTACATAGGAATTTTTGCTAGTGTTCGGACACTTTTGTTACCGACTGTAAGTAAAATAACTGAAAATATAATAATGTACAAAAAGCCTTTTGTATTAGAAAATAATATAGCGCTTTGTAGAAGTCATGTTGTTAGACTGACTAAGAACATGACTCGTCAAGGATTTATTTAACAAAACAGGGATTTATTAAACAAATGCATTTTTTTATATAGGAATTACCGCTAGCGCTCAAATAATTTTGCTGCCGACTGTACATAATTAATCCTTCGACTTAGAAATTTTAACTCTTCAACAATCTATCATCATACTAAATTAATTAATCACACTTATTTAATGTAAAAATGAAACACTTTTTAAGTTTATTGTTTCTTTATATCATTCTTCCAAATGAAATCTCGGAAATATGTTATATATTTTAAAAAAATTTCTCCTACTTCAGTATGATTATGCATTTAAATTTAATTAACTCATATATCATGCAATAATAAGAAATATTTTTGCGTCATCTTAACTCAATCAATATTTCCGCGTCAAAATGTGGAGAATGGTTCTAGAGTTAATTTCGTCACAGAATAAACAGCTTATGAAACTTTCAGGAAGGTAATTCAATACACGCTATAATTTATGAAAATAATTAATTTCAGAAACGCATGGGCGTATTTTCAGATTTTATTACTGGGTAATAAAACTAGGTTTAAATGACCAAAATACCGATAACGTCTAAATATGATATTATATTTATTATGGTATTAATCTTTAAACAACTTTATTCAATTTAGTGAAAATATAATATGTATTGAATTTTATCAAACGTAGGTTATGCGTAAATATTCTTAATTATATATGAATTATTTAATTTCATATGATGTTAGTAGATGATATAAAGAGTTATTTATGTATCTATATAAATGAAAAATACATAAATAAGATTCGAAATAAATAAATGGTGCATGCATAAAGTTTGCGATTTTTTTTTTTTTTTTTTTTTTTTTTTAAATTGTTATTACATGATAATTAAACATTGGAGTATAGGGAGAAAAAAAAAAAAAGAAAAAGAAAAAGAAACGCAAACACATGCACACCCAATTGGATGCAAAAATATTAATCGCTATGAGAGGTCCGTAAAAATATCACAATAACAATTAGCGATGAAAAAAAGAAAAAGAAAGAAAAAAAAGGAATAGAGTATCAGAAAGTTGAATTCTGGTACTTCAAATAGAAGATTTAAAAATGTAAACAGGTACGTCATGACACATAAAGAGTTAAACAGTCCAGATATGGTAACAGAACATAAAATTTCATTCCTTTAAACTAAAATATCTCCATCTAAAAATTAAAGGGGATAAGAAAAAATCCAAGTTGTCGGATGATATATTTATTGCTGCAGCTTGTAATAATATTTTTCTCAGACTTGAAATTATTAGTTAGGGAACTTTTTGCGTGTCATCATTAGCGTAATTAAAAAATATATATATTTCTTCCTTTGTATTTTATGTAAAAAAGGGTGGAATAAAATTCTTGAACTTCAGAAAAATCATTAAAAAATTGTAAAACTGTTAAATTGAGATGCAGTTTATACAATTGCATATCTATATTATTTATTCCCGTAAGTACCGTTTCATCTATTAACTGTTTTTTTTTTTTTTTTTAATTCTGTAAAAGTTTCTATCATATTATTTATTTATTTACTATTATTTATTACTTTATTTTTTGTAATAGTTTACAATTAAAAAGATATCCACAGCATTTTGCCATTTTTGTGATGTCGGCTGTGTATAAATATGATGGCTGTTCTGTTATAAAATCTTTTCCTATTAATTAGATTGAAAAATAAATGACTGAAAAACTTGCATGAAAATTAAAAAATATTTTTTAATTTATCTTATAAAATGTATGGTGCTGATTTTGTAAGGAATAATAATAATAATAAATGCGTTAATAATGATGATTTTATACGAGAATGCATTTTCGATATTCCAAACATAGTTGCCAAATTTAGCTCTTTTTAGCTAAAGTTGACATTTTAATAGAATTAACAGAACCTGAAAATTTTAATAGAAATTTTTATATATTTCTGTAACAATTTTCACTGGTTAAATGAAATAAAAATTTCTGTTACTATTTTTCGTTGATCAAAAGGAGTTAAAATTGGCAACGATGATTCCAAATGCTGTGGAAAGATTGTTTATTGAAAAAATTGGGGATGCCATAATCAGAGGAAATATGCATTGCAAATTTCCTCTCCCATTGGTATATACAGGGTGATTATAATTAAAGTTACGATTTCAAAACTCCATAATTTCAAAACTATCCATCAGAGCGATTCTATATTTTACCAGAAAAATCGTGAGGCAATTAAATTTTGTTTTGGGGGAGGAAAAATGTAGTTCCAACATGTTCCTATAGACGCCGCTGTCAGGGGAATGTCAGGGGAAACGCCTAAATGGACTCATTAAACACAGGAATGTTGTTAGCAATACAATGAAATAGCAGGAAACAAGAGACTTCAAGGGTTTACTATAATGTTTTTAGCAAAAAGACAAGAATATGTGTTTTCAGCGGAAACATTCATAGTGAAAAGAGAAAAAGAGGAGCTTCATGAAACAAATACTTTACGGATAATTAACGGCACATTTTGAAACTTTTTTTTTTTCTCCTTTCGTCGAACAAAATTTCATTGCCTCACGATTGCTCTGGTAAAATATCAAACCGCTCTGATGGATAGTTTTAAAATTATAGCGTTTTGAAATCGTAACTTTAACTATAATCACCCTGTATTTTAAGCACTTGATCTTCATATTTGTTATTTATTGATTTCTGATTATCAGACTACTGATTATCGATTCACATTATTATCGATTATTATTTATCGATTATTATTATTATTTACTGATTATCGATTATTACTCACAGTTTATCGATTAAGCCAAATCATACTATCGACATAGAATTTTTTTTTTTAAATATTTCCTGGCGTTTTGATTTATTTCGACAGTGGTCAAAGTGCATAAGTAAATAAATAAACTATGAAGTAAAAAAAAAATAATTTAAAATCAATTATATAAATAATTAATAAAAAAATAAGGGGGGAGGGCAATATTCAAAAATGTTTCATAACATAAATAATTTTAATTCAGTTTGACAATTTAAGTAATCTCATTATAAAATTTACCTAAATAATTTAAAAAATGAATGGCTTATATAAACAATTTTTATTGAACATTATTTTTCAATCTTTTTTAAAAATAAATAATACTTATTTTTATTATCTTAAGAAGGAAAACGGCATTCAGCTAAATAAAGAACTACTTTCGGAATATAATTAGAATGTTCAGAAAATAACTTGAAAATGCAATCATTATCTAGAAGAAAGAAATCTTCTACTAATCTCTTAGTTTCAAACGTATTAAAGAATGCTTTTTACTAAGCTAGTTCTATTGACACTAATTAATATAGTGTCTAATTACTTAAAGAATTAACTAAATTGCTTTAAGAGGTATTTTAACTAAGTAACTTGTATGACATTTATAGGTTGGCATTTACATCATGACATTTAAAAGGTGAAAACAACTAAGTAGTATTGTCTGAAAAACAAATGTTTCACTTCAGATTACAATAGTTGACTATGAACTTTTTTATTTTGAGTGTAAAATTACTTGAAAAAAGAAGGATAAATTTTAAACTTTTCGCATAAAGTTTAGAGTTAAAAATATTAAAAAACGCTAATGTTTCATAAAAAGAACTTTTGTTTTATGTATTAAAATATTATGCTATATTTTTGTTATATATTTTTCTCCATTTCTATATTAAAGTATTATTTTATTATTATTTTTTATAATTTTTTTCTTATAATTTGAATTTTTCTGTTTTCTCCATTTATAAACAGTAGAGATAGTGAAATTTCAAACACTGTAGAATATTGTCTTTTAAATATCAATTATATTTTAAAATATTACTCATGGTTCATTTTTTATAATGTGTAAAGTTAAAAAATGAAGTTTTAATACTAAAAAAAAAAAAAAAAAAAAAACATAAGTAAATAGTATTTAAGAAATCGTTTTTTTTTAAACTGTAAAAGAAATAATATTATTTCCTTAAGATAAGCTGGAAATTATAATTTTTACAAAGAGGTTTCGAAAACTAAATTTTTCAGAAGGTTTATACCGAAAAATATTATCCATGCTTTACATATAGCTATTAGAAACACGCACGCACGTGCACACATAAACAAACATATACGTACATACCATGCGCCGATTATTATAATAAATCAGTAAAGAAAAATGCTTGACGACTAGAAACATTTATTATTACTTTTTATAAGTTTTTACACTGTGATGTGATTTTCAGTAAAACAAGTCTTTTACCTTTTATCTACCGATGACACTTTAAAGCACCATTAGTTTGTAAAATCGTATAAAATCGAATTTATTTAAGAAATGTAGAAAGTATTTATGAGATTAGAACGCATATATATCACTACATGGTATTAGACGTTACATGTAGTTTTTTTTCAAGAAAGTATTTAATAGAAAAATGGAAAGTATATAAGAGTTTAATAGTTTAATAGAAAGTATTTAATATAATCTCGCTCTTTTTTTTTTTTTTTTTTTTTTTTCTTGGCACTTTTCACGATTTTATTATAATTAAATTATATATCACTGCAAGAATCTACCACCAATCTTAGAAAAAAAATATAAAGAACATAAAAAATAAATACTTTTTTTTTACATTATGTAAGAAAAAGTAATAACTACAAAAGTAAGACTATTAATATTTTTTTCGACCTCTTTGTACTAATGGTACACTAAAGCATCCCCTCACTAAATACTCATTAATTACTAGAATGAGGTAATATGCATAATTTTTATTGCATATATCTTTAAAAAATAACTCTTAAGTACCTAAAAATTGATGTTTCAAATACATTTTTGTCTGTTTCATAATTCAGTATAAAAAGGGTTAAATTATTTTTGGAAATAATTTTTTATATCAATTTCATGTAAAATCAAAGAAGTAAAATTAAATTCCTTTCGTGATTTACTGAAATTACGTAAATAGACTGAGAAATAAACACGAAATAAAACAATATAATATTTGATTTTTTTGAAAACTTATTAAACTTGTAATTTTCACTATCTAAAAGTGCTAATATTTTTCTTTTAAGGATTGTAGGATTTTTTGTGTTTGTTTATAATTTTTATAATATGTAAAAATTACTGTAGAAATTTTGTATATTGTATACAATTTTTCACGTCTTTTATATAGCAGATATATATGAAAGGTAAATCTATGAATGATCGACGAATACAAAACATTCTTTAAACCATTCTTCGCTGTTATATTTATTTGCAGTATTTTTACAAGATGCTAAGGAAGCCTTTAAAGCAATAAAACGGTATAAAATAGTAGTACCACCCTATAGATTAGTTTTATCCATTGCCAAATATTTTGTGTAAGAATACACAACATTATTGAGAGAACTTATTTTCCTCAACTATGTTGAGAAATGTTGTCAGCTATAGCTGTGTAACAGAGGCATATAGTGGAACGTTACGCAATTACATCTGGTAACATTTCTCTACATGGTTGTGGCAGCTGCCTCAGTAACATGAGGCATATAGTCGAACATTACGCAGTTACATCTGAGTAAGAAATGTTACCAGATGTAATTGCGTAACGTTCCACTATATGCCTCTGTTACACTGCAAAAAAAAAAAAAAAAAAAAAAAAAAAAAAAAAAAAAAAACAACTATTACCAGCTGCAAGAAACTCTCTGTGCACTGTAAAAAAATAACTATTACCAGCTGCAAGAAACTCTCTGTGATTTGAGAAAATAATTCTTTTCTCCAATCACAGAGAGTTTCTTGCAGCTGGTAATAGTTATTTTTTTACAGTGTGATTGGAGAAAATAATTATTTTCTCCAATCACAGAGCGTTTCTTGCAGCTGGTAATAGTTATTTTTTTACAGACCAGCTGCAAGAAACTCTCTGTGATTGGAGAAAATAATTATTTTCTGCAATCACAGAGAGTTTCTTACAGCTGGTAATAGTTATCTTTTTACGGTGTATAGTTGATAACATTTCTCAACATGGTTGAGAAAAATAAGTTCCTTCAATAATGTTGTATATTCTTATACAAATTTTTTTACAGTGTCCAAATGAACTTTTCTTGCATGTATTATGCAAATTTCATATAAAAACAAACGGATTGCAAGTATGATTATCAGTATGATGTTATAAATAGTGGTAACATAATACTAGAATATGAAATAAAAAAGTTATATATCATATTTGTTGAGTTTGTTTAGCGTGACATACGATTCGTGTCTGGTCTCTGGAACAAAACGCAAAGCAGTGGCATGATAATAACTATGAACTGAAGCAGATATTGAATCCAATAAAATTCCTGTGATTTTTTAAAGCAGTAAGTAAAACTTTTGTGGAATTCAAGTAGCTATCAACATTGATGGGGACAATTTCAGTAAAAGGTTAGTATTATTTGTTTTAGTTTTGTTTGCAAAAGTGTATTAGCTCTATAGAAGTAGGTCTTTTATTTTATACATATTTTAAAGGTAAGGTATGGTACTATAATAAAGCATATTTTCTAAAATTGGTTTTAAGAGGATTTTTTTTTCTTTCTTTTTTTTTTTCTTTTTTTTTATTTTGAGAAAAATCTGGGAGATTTTTATCTTTACAGTTCTTCAAAATTTTATAAATATTAACATGTTATACATGAAAAGGAATAATAATAATAAAAAAATCTTCATGGTCAGAATATATTGAACTATGGATATATATAATGCATAAAAATCTTTGTTATGAAACATTGAAAAACTCGTAACAATTGTTTCGCGTCAAAGTAATAGCACTACCATTCATCAAGCGAAAAACAGAAGGCATGAATGCAACAATGCAGTAAACCAAAACAAGTGAAAAGATAAATAAATAAAAAAGAATTCTCAATAAATACTGGTGTGATATAGTTTTCAAAAAGATCCAAACAAAATTACTAATAAATAAATAAAAGAAAAAAAACGAATATTAATAAAAAAAAAAAATAAATAAATAAAAAAAAAAGAAGAAGAAGAAGAAGAAGAAACAAGGAATAAAATAAGAAATTTTAAAATAAGTGAAGACAACAAGGAAGAGAAAGTTATATAAATAATTTCCAAGCATCAAGCATCAAGCATGAAAGATGTTGAAGAAAAATCATTAGCAAGATCTACGGAGCTTTTAAAACATTGAAGAGCTTCATGCAAATCTAAATGAGAAGAAGAAAAAGGAGAAGGAATTATCCATAATAAATTACTATAAATTTCACAAGAACTTCCATTAACAAATTCCTTTGTTACTAACTGAATCTGTATAAAATTGCATGTACATGTAACATTTTCTGAAATTAAATGAATTTGCTTAAATCAATATTGGTCTGTCATTTAAATTTCAGAAGTTTGTTTTATCCAGATGAAATGGTATACCCAAACCTTTTCAAAGAAGACAAAGACAAATAAACTAGACAAAATAATGAAAAAATTAATAGTTTACACAATTTCTATATACGCAAAAGCAAATTCTGCTATGTGCTTTGTTCGTAACTGGACAACGCTTCAGCATTGAAAAGGAAGATTTCTCCTGTATTTGGTTTCGTGCCTGCATGGCTAGCATATTAGCTATTCGAACTGTGATTTGATGGAATTATAAGAATGGTAGAATATAGATAGACTGTTTTGTTTGACATGCTTCATATTTTTTTTTCTTTTTTAATTTGCTTAATTCGTAAATGATAAGCCATTATTAATATTTAATATTTATATATATATACACACACACTCATGTTGTTTTAATTCCCGCCACTCTGAATACCAGCCATTACATTTCTGACGAGTTAAGGCTCATCGCTCTGCCCTATATTCAAGGCCTCCGAAGCGCAATATTTAAGCAGGGCAATGCACGACTGCAAGTTGTTCATATTGTCCGGACCTTCCTTGTTAGAGAATGTGTTCAATCGTTGCTCCAGCCAGCGCGTTCTCCTGATCTCGCACCAATGAAAATGTCTGTTTAATCATTGAAAAGCGAGTGGCCCGCCACCACTCACCAGTAACTACGGTCTATCAACTGTGGCATCCTGTTGAAGCTTCATGAAGTGCTGTACCCGAATATGTCATCCAGTCACTGTTCGATTCAATGCCTAGGCATAAGTGTAGTTTTTACTCCCAGAGGTCGCTGCTTTATGTACTGTTTTCTCAGGATATATTGCTCCAAATTTCCTGAAATTTTAATCAATTGGTCTTTCTACAATAATGTATGTGCCCAATAAATATCATTCTAATATTCGCATTCCTTCTTGGTGTTGCAATTTTCACAAACATGAGTGTGTATATGTATATAGTTTAATACGTGTAAACCATATTATACTAGAATTTTATTGCAAGCAATATTCATGTTACGTTATTTTCCTTTAAATAAATATTTCAATGCTGTTAGAATTTACATGGCTATTTGTTAACCAAATTCGTTAATAATAAAACACCGGAAGTAATCCTTTTATGATTCTCTTTAAATATAGCATAATTTACGCTTTCACATATTGTTTCCTGTTCTTTTTTTAGAATAGGCAAATAATTTTGCTACTTTTCGTGACGTAAGATTATTTGCGTAAGACTATTTGGTACTTAAAACTCACGAATTGTTATTTGAGGTAAATTATGACGGAGAAGTATGTTTCAGGTGCCTTAAGAACAAACAGCACAACGTAAAGACTATGTTTGAATAGCCAGGATTGATGAAATGCTTCGGAGAAACACATTGGGTGACGTTTCAAGATATTGCATATAATAAAAGAATAAAAGTAAAAGACTTTGGAGCAAAACTCTTTCAAATACTGGGATAACTTTCTTTCTTCAAAGTAAATGACAACCCTTATAATATGCACTGTAAACCATAATAATATATTAATAATTTTATTGTTGTTTATAATTATAAAAGTTTTATAGAACAATCCTTTTTTAATTATTACTAATAAGTAATTTGAAGTTAACACTACAGAAAAATGATATTTTAACTTAATTAGTTCAGTAGTTTGAAATATACAAAGTGTCCCAAAAAGTTTGAAATGAGCTTTAATGTTTTATATGTTAGAATTAAGTGGGTGATGCAAATCGGGGAAAAAAAAAAAAAAAAAAGGTTCAAAATAAGGCAGGAAAAAAAATTACCTTAAGAGAAGAAACAAAAAATCCAAGTTTAAAAAAAAAATTACACATTTAAAATTTTTATGCATATTCCTCATGCACGTTTGATCATTTAGAAAGTTTTTATTTTCTATTCAAAAAGACCTTTAGAAAAACTACATAACTCTATCTTTAAAACTAACTGAAATATGACATAGAAAAAAAATATCGACTTGTGTCACTTTTCCGTATCACTTTAAAGTCTGTTTTTTCGATGAAAATAGAGATCATATATTAATTGATAATGGAAAGTTTCAGATAAAAAAGACGACAACATATGCTTAAAATATTCCCAAATGCAGCAGTGTGAGCCACTGAATGCATGTGTTACTCAGTTTATTTTAGTTGATTTGTACTGAAAAGCATTTATCCTAAGGGAAAAAAAAAGTAATTAAAAAAATCATCTTCATTTCATTATGTAATTTTTAAAAAGTTGTTTTAACAAAAATATTTCAAACGGCTAATTTTCAGTTAAATAACGAATGAAAAAAAATCGTCTGTATGTTAATTTGTTAGAACGCCATTTTGAAGAAGCATGTTAACTTTGAAAATAAATTACATACTTGCATATTTTTATTTTTTATCTTAAAATAAAAATTGGCAATCTTAATAATAATAATAACAATAAAATATTAATAATAAAAACTTAAAAATATGAAACATAAAATTGGATCACTAATCTACACTAAACACACAAACATAGTCTTAATGAAAATATTATCACACTTTTTATGTTTTTATAACATGTCACGAATTTACATTTTTATTTTGCTATCAAACAGCGTTTGATTTTCATAAATATAACTCCCTCAATTTTAAAAAGATAAAAGTATGCGGTTTTTTGTAATGATATTGTATTAAAATCAAAAGCTTTCTTATATTGACCTAATTTATTTAGAAGGGTCGTATAAAAATTTTAAAAGTGTAACCTTTTGAAAATTAACAGAAAAAAAAAATTATATTTACATGGTCTTATTTCATACCTTATTTTGAACACCTTTGCCATCCACATTGTCTCCTTATCCCTAAGAGGTAAAGAATAAAACTGCGTATCAATTTTTTAGGGACATCCTGTATTTTTTTGCAATAAGTGGAAGTTACTCGGAGAAATCGCAATTTCCCTTTTTGAATTCTTTGAGATGATTTAAAAAATATATATATTATATTTCTCGTGTCTTAAAAGAAATTCGAATATATATATATATATATATAAATTAACTTTGTAACAAAGTGTTTTTAAACAGTAATATTTACTTGAACCGTTAACATTAAATGAAACTCGAAAATTTGGTATTACCAATTAACGATTCATACATACACGTAACACGTAAACACATACAACTATTCAAGCATTTAAAAAAAAAAATAAATTTTGTATGATCAGCAAATGTTATTCATATTCATAGATGCACAAACAAAAAAGCAGCAAGCAAAACGGTGATAACAGAACTAATATAAAACCATCATTTTATTGGCTGACTCATGAATGATATTTGACTAAGCGATGATGACACTAACATCCTGTTTCAAACACACTTTTAAATAAAACAATTTCAGCAAAATTAAACTTTTTATGAATTGATTTAAAACATATCCAAAATATATAAATGGAACATAGCTTCCAAGTCTTTCGGTTTTTTGACACCACTTTTTCTTTAGAAAGAGTTTGACTTATTAGGACCGAATTCCTAATTCTTTCAGGCAGGGAAAAAACCAACTCTTCCGATTTTCTAAGACCACTTTTTTGGATTAGTTATTTTCGTTTAATTTTGTTGTAGATTTTTTTCGTTGCTAAATAAAACAGATTTTTTTTTTTTTTTTTTTTTTTTTTTTTTTTTAAATATGGTGTAAAAATATTGTTAGGATTGGCAACTGTGATCTTAATTTTAAATAATATGAAATAATCTATTACAATATATAATAGTTTACAAATACGTATTGAGGAAAAGCCTAAGTCAAAAATAGAACACGGGTTCTAAATTAAATTCTGTACAGGAAATAATATTATTTAATTATAATTTGTTTTTTATTTATTTAAAGACATAATTTCTGCACTAAAATAAGACTAGCATAACTATTGAAAAAAAAATGTGGCATTCAAAAACCAGAAGACTTGGCTGCATGGAATAAATGAGTTGACTGTTGTTTAAATTTATGACTATATAGGTATACAGTCGGGAGAAAAAGTATCCGAGCACTAGTAATAATCCCAGTCTAAAAGAAGTACACTCAATACTGCTTTGTTAAATAAATCCTTGTCGAGTCATGTCTTAGTCAGCCTAAGTACATGATTCGACAAGGATTTATTTAACAAAGCAGTTTTAAGTGCACTTTTTTGATATCGGAATTATTGGCTAGTGCTCGGATACTTTTGCTGCCGACTGTATTTATCATTGCATTTTCATAAAAGACCTTATCAAAATAATTTATAATTTAATTAAACCGAAACGCTGTTTATATAAATAAAAACGTTAAATAAGGTATTTTAAGACACAACAGTAAAACGTAATAACACCTAATTTAATTTGAACAAAGCTTCTTGAATAAAATTTTCTCTAAAAATATTTCCTAAATTTGGAATAGAATCAATTTTTATTCATTGATTTGGAATGCATTTAAAATAAGATGAATGTGACACATGAGATAACTATAAACAAACTCCAGTTAAGAGTTGAATTAAAAACACGTGTCATATTGTAATAAATTAATTAAAAACACTTTAAAAACACGTTAAAAATACATTTATTAAAAATATAAAAAAACTTCCAAAGTTTTTCGCCTGCATAAAAGAAGGCATCATCAGGGAGTTTGGTTTTACACATACTTCAGAGCCGTTATATGTACTTTTCAATCACATGGTTAACAGTTAAGTCCTTACATAAAATATATTCAACTGGAAGTCAGATAGAGGCTGGAACTATTACATGGTAATGAGGTGTTACACTTGGATGCTGGAGCTATTTCGGAAGAGGAGGTGCTACACTTGGAGGTTGGAACTATTGCAGGAAGAGAAGGTGCTACACTTGGAGGTTGGAACTATTGCAGGAAGAGAAGGTGCTACACTTGGAGGTTGGAACTATTGCAGGAAGAGATGGTGCTACACTTGGAGGTTGGAACTATTGCAGGAAGAGAAGGTGCTACACTTGGAGGTTGGAACTATTGCAGGGTGACGAAGTGCTTCACTTGGAGGTTGGAACTATTGCAGGGTGACGAAGTGCTACACTTGGAGGTTGGAACTATTGCAGGGTGACGAAGTGCCCCAACCACCAAGTGTAGCACTTCGTCACCCTGCAATAGTTCCAACCTCCAAGTGTAGCACCTTCTCTTCCTGCAATAGTTCCAACCTCCAAGTGTAGCACCTTCTCTTCCTGAAATAGCTCCAGCATCCAAGTGTAACACCTCATTACCATGTAATAGTTCCAGCCTCTATCTGACTTCCAGTTGAATATATTTTATGTAAGAACTTAACTGTTAACCATGTAATTCAAAAGTACATATAACTGCTCAGAAGTATGTGTAAAACCAAATTCCCTGATGATGCCTTCTTTTATGTAGGCGAAAAGCTTTGGAAGTTTTTTTTTATATTTTTAATAAATGTATTTTTAACGTGTTTTTAAAGTGTTTTTAATTAATTTATTACATGAGATAACTATTGCATAAATTTTATAGTTGTCACTATTGTTGTATCTTTAATTTACTGACAAAACGACCGACTAAACTAACAGAAAAAATAAATTAAATAAATTATTATATAGAAGTAAACTTTTCCAATACACACCATGAAACTGTTTGGGAATGATTATGGTGGTATATTTAATGAGTTATAAATTGCACGTTCATAAATATTTATAGGTATCCCGCTTCATTCAGTATGAACGATGTGCACGTAAAAAGAGAGTGTAACATGATAAAAAAGAGAAAAAAAAAATGCTTATTAGGTTTTACGATTGATTCATCCACACAGCATGAGAAAATATTTGTTCTAAAATTACTTTGAAAAATACCTTCTTCAGTCTAGACAGAGGTTATTGGTCTAGCAAATATGTTGAATTATACAGAAAGTCGGAAATATATATATCTATATATCAAAACCTTTTAAAACATATATCATATAAAAGGATGTTATAACAATTTTAACCTAATATATATAGATATATATTGAGTTAAATATCAGGCAATAATAATAATAATAATAATTCATTAAAATGATCAAACACTAGAAAGTAAGACGTGAAAAAAAAAAAAAAAATAAATAAAAAAAATATATATATATATACAGTCGGTAACAAAAGTCTCCGAACACTAGCAAAAATTTTTATGTAAAAAATGTACGCTTAATACAGTTTTGTTAAATAAATCATTGTCAATTCCTGTTCTTAGTCAGTCTAAAATAGGATTCGACAAGGATTTATTTAACAAAACTGTATTAAGTGTACTTTTTTTTACATAGGAATTTTTGCTAGTGTTCGGAGACTTTTGTTACCGACTGTGTATATATATATATATATACAGAAGTTTTTACGGATTTCACAAAATATTTTAAGATAGAGTAAGAAATTAAATGGTAAAATTGGATATTGGCAAGCATTTTCGAAGTGGAACACTATAAATTGGTAACAACACAAAATGGCAGATTGAAAGAAGTAGTCCTGTCGTACTAAAAAGTAGGAAGAAAATTGGTTTATAAAATTATTTTATTCTACAAATTTGTCATCCACATGAGTATGAGTTTAGTGTCATCTGTTGCTGAATTGGCGACAATTGTCGTTATATCTCTATGCTGGCGTGAACCCTAATAATATTGGTACTATATTTCTAAAAAATAGATGCCAAGTTATTAAAAATGGTATATAATCGCCATACTAGTAATTAAGAATGCTAATTTTTGTCTTATTTAATCGCAGATAATTATTATAAAAGAATGCTATTAAAAACTAGTGGTAAGTTTGTTACGGACAGTACGTTATAACTTCGCCCTTGCGTCTATATTAAAATAAAACAAAATAATTTTTTTTTTTCGGAATTACTTAATTACTTAAATGCAAAATGGCTATTTTTTTTTAGAAAGATGCTTTTATCTATCTATCTATCTATATAGCATCTGTTATTTAAAAATATTTAAGAAAAATTGTCAGCTAAGGAAAAAAAAAATGTTTATAGTTATTTTGGGAAAATATGTGCCTTTATCACTTAAACGTAGAACTGACTGTTAAAAAAAAAAAAAATAAATAAATAAAATCAATGTTTTTAAATTTGTACTCATTTTTCCCTTAAAATAATTATTATTTTTTAAATAAGAGCTTAGAGTACAGTTTATTTTTTCATATTGCACTTTATTTTTTCCAATAAAAATGCATATGTTTTGCTTTATGAAGAGAGCTTTTTTTTTTTTTTTTTCCTTTCTCGTTTAATTTAAGGGTTTTGTCTTGTTACTGAAAGTTAAGAGAAATTTACAGGAATGCTTTATTACTTTTCTGTAAATATAGAAAATTATTTTACAGATTACATCCAATGAAGTATATAACAGATCAGTTTATTCATGTTTTACAAAAAACAAGAAAAAAAATTGTCATACTTATTGCAGTTTATCATATTTAAAAAGTATTTATTAGATCAGTTTATGAAAGTCATAAAAAAATCAACGAGAAAGAGAGAGAGGGAAACTTTAAAAATTATCATTTTATTGCAATTTCTTATATTTTGAAAAGTATTTATTAGATCAGTTTATGCAAGTTTTAAAAAGGAAAAAGAAAAGCTTTAAAGTTTATTATGTTTATTTCAATTTATCATGACTGCAAAATGTTTGTTTAAAAAATATTAACAGACGGGGAATTTATTTTATATATGAATAACCATTATTTTAAAGAATTACTGGTACATTTTTTTTTTCTGCAAAAATAACTGCATATTTCGAAACATCTTCTTTTAACTTGTTAATGTTTCAAAAATGTACAAGAAGATGCATATCTTGCTTCACTCACGCCACAGATCAAAATAGTTTGCTGCCAAATTGATTTTTCTATGCAAAAAAATTCATATAGGAAATATGAAGTTAAAAAAGAAGGGTAAGCAAAAATAACGGGAAAAAGTAACAGTAGAAAAAAAAAAAAGTATATGCGTGGGTGTAAGAATAGAGAAACCTTGACTTGTTGGTTGGCATTATCGGGGCAAGAGCACTTTTTTTTCCCAGTTCGGAATGAGTTTCAGTAAAATGCGCTTTTGATTGTCGTAGAATAATAGATTACAAAAGAATTCGCTCGATAAAGTTGAACGGAATTTAATCGATTTAAAATTAACTTTTAATTCCTTTTCAAAGTTAAATATGATTTTCAAAGCAAACTTTCGATTAATAACAGAAATGTAATACTATTCGTGAGGAAAAGGATTTTTTTTTTCAACTTTTAGATATAAATGTCCTGTTTTTGAGCTTAATTTAACGGAAATTTCGAATCGACGGGTTGATATTTCAGTTAGTAAAGAAATATAGAATTTTAAGTATTCAGATGATGATATATACATGCAACCAATCCTGTTCTCTTTGGATATTATGATAAAAGAGTTTTGCATATTATTTGAATTTCTTTGTTTAGAGTGATATCGTGGAACTGTTTCTTTAAAACAGATGTAATTCAATATATACTCAATATTAATTTTTTAAGCACACTTTCTTTTCTACAGATTAATAAAATAAGGGAAAAAATTGAATATTGATAAGCAAAGCATTTTAGAACAAAAATAAAAGAATTCAATGCCAAAAAATAAAAAAAAAGCTTTATGGTATAGTAAATAATTGTAAATAAAGATCGTTGTTTATTATTATTTTTTTCTTTTGAAAGATTTAATAAAACTAATTCTGAACAATAATTTCCATTTTTCTGCAAGATTTGTACCACTAGTTCTGAATAATAATTTTTAATGATTCATAATAATCTTTCTACAATTAAAAAAGCCAAACACTGCTAACTGAAAACTGATATTATGATAAGAATTTTATTGAATATTATTTGACTTTTCTTTTAAGCTTGTTGAATAATAATTCAACAAGCAGTTTCTTTAAACAAATGCAATTCAATTTATACTCAATATATAATTTACAGTCGGTAACAAAAGTGTCCGAACACTAGCAAAAATTGATATTTAAAAAAAGTACACTTCATACGGTTATGTTAAATACATCCTTATCGAATCATGTTCTTAGACTGACTAAGGATTCGACAAGGATTTATTTAACAAAACAGTATTAACTCTACTTTTTTTTGCATAGGAATTTTTGCTAGTGTTCGGACACTTTTGTTACCGACTGTATAATAGCATTTACTTTTCTACAGATAGATAAATTAAGTAAAAAAAAAAAAAAAAAGGAGGGGGAAGGGGGATTTATAAGTAAACCATATTATAGCTGAAATAAAAATAAATAAATAAATAAATAATAATTGCGAAAAAGTACAGGGAATAATAAATAATTTTAAATAAATTTTATAATTTTTCCATTTTTGTGAAAGATTTAGTTTCACAAACTCTGATTAATATTGTCTATTTTACTGCAATATTTAATAGCACTCGTTCTGAATAATAATCTTTCTGGGATTAAATAAGCCAAACACCGCTGTTTGGAAATTGTGACACTATAAATTTACCCGAAAATATCTATCAAAATGGATAACTATGATTACCCGGGGCATTCCAAGAAGTCGTCGTTTCTCGTTCTACTCCTGCTTCTGTAGAACAAGAAACGATGGCTTCTTCGAAGACCCCTGATTACAGTAATTTCCGCAGTTCAGGTAAACACCAGAAATAATAATTAACAGACGTAGTTACATTTGTACGAGGTATTTCTTTGCACTTTTTCTGTCAATTAAAATGTGTGGTGTAAAACTAATTTATCTGATCTTCGGATTATACGCAGGATATTAGGAAAACACAGGAAAATGGGATAAGTATTTTTACCAATAAATATTTTTAATCTAAGGTACAGTCTGTAACAAAAGTGTCCGAGCACTAACAAAAATTCCTATGCAAAAAAAGTACACTTTGTACGGTTTTGTTAAATAAATCCTTGTCGAATCCTGTTCTTAGTCAGTGTAAGAACATGATTCGATAAGGATTTCTTTAATAAAACCGTATAAAGTGTACTTTTTTTACATAGGAATTTTTGCTAGTGTTCGGACACTTTTGTTATCGACTGTAAAAATATCTACCAATAAAAAAAGAAAAAATAAATAACTGTGATGAAACACATCCAGGCTGAAGCTTTTGATGAAATTAGCTTCTGCATGTATGTTTGATTTGACTTTCGTATGCAAGAAATCTCTTTATGTACTGCACATCATTAATGTCTATTTACTAATGCTAAATTTCACACTTTGTTCATCTGCAGATTTATATATATATATAGCTTTGTATAAAACAAAATATGATTAAAATTTTAATGAGAACAAGAGAAATTAAGATATTTCTAAGTAAACAATTTAAAGAATAAAACTACAATGCAACTATTGTTACATAAAACAGGACAGTCTTCTGAAGTACCTAATTGAGTACTTCAGATGACAGGCCCTCTCTTTCTATGCAACTTTGCTTTTCGACACAACTACGCTCTTTTTCCTTTCATTTACCTTTTTCTTCTTTAAATGTTTAGATGACTGCACAATATCACGTTTATCCATTAAAGAAAGAGAGAAGAAAAAGAATAGTGCGTCGATCTCATAAGTTTTATCTTTGAGATTACGTAGGATATGTGACTTTAATTTTGCCATTATTATTATTATTATTATTAATTTGTGTATATTATTCACGAAGTCATTACAAAACAATATGGTATATATTTACTAATAAGTTATAAACTTTGAATAAACACCATAAAATGCAAAAACTCATTGTTTCGGGTTGAAATAAAACACAACCCTTCGTCCGGCGAACAAAGTAGGCAGAAGTGCTGCAAACAAAGCTGTTGCGAGTTTTGGTGCATTTTTATTACATTTATTAGTTCTACATAATTAAAAGATTGTTTTGTTGCATACATTAATGCAGAAAATAAAGGTAAAATCTGATACAACATTGATTATGACGTACTAATTATATTATAGTGACATATTTGAAATTGGAAAATTTGAATTTAACTTATAATATATATATATATATATATATATATATATATATATATATATATATATATATATATATATATATATATATACATGGATAATTCCATGCAGTGCTGCCAGATTTAGGAACATTTTTATTCAATTCCCACCACTAAACTTTATTTGTAACGTTTGCCTAATCACTTCGAAGATTAATTTTCATATATCAAATATCACTCCTCAAAATTATTGGTGTGGTGATAACTGAATAAAAATGTGCCCAGCTCTTGAAACACTGATTCGGTGCAAATGTAGTGTCAGATATATTTTTGCTTTCACCAATATTTTGTAACAATAATCACTACTCTGTTTAACAACAACAACAATAATCATAATAAAACTTTCTGTAAATGTACAATAAATGTTTCTGTATGATAATAGTATAGTAGGAAATCTTATTCTTATGCAGGGGGCACTGTGGTCCTATATTTCTCCGTTTGTTTTATTATTTTACTACCACTATTTTGATATAAAATATTTTGTGAAGGTTTTACTTTTACAATAGCGTTTAAAAAATTAGTGTTTGAAAAAAGTGGAAAAAATAATAAAAAGCATGTAGAAATATAGGACCGCTTCTACCCCAGCTTATGTGTGACTGACATTGCATTATGCCATGTAATCAACAACATAACCCACATATATACACGCACTTTTATTCAGGTCATATAAAATGTACAAATTTAGCATCTAAATCCTTTGGTTGTTTTACCAAAGCATCAAATTAATAAATACGTATATGTACATTTTTTAAAATGAAAACATTATTATTTTTTTACTTGTAGCATACTTTTTTAATTATAAAAAAATATCTATACAATTCCCTATTTTTAAACGAACAGAATATTTCCGTAATTTAGCATGGGGGGATCCCACCATTGTATGTTTTGGGGATCACTAATTTTATAGTAATTTTCTTTATTTATTCGCAGAAGTTCGATTAAGGTAAAGTTTATTAATAAAAAATAGTGATACTCAAAATATAGTATGGTTGGACCTTTAAACATGCTACTTAAATTTTTGCCTATATTTTAAACTGAACGAACATATTTCAAAATAAAAAGAATCGTAAATTTGTTTAATAATGAAACTCATTTAACAGTGAAAAGAAAATTAATGTTACAGGAATACCAACGCCCTATGATGCCTATAAAATGACTTTCCCTCAATGCTTGAGGTAAGATGAATTTTTATACAAAACAGATGTCTTTGTTAATGATGGAAAATATGGATTCATTGAGGAGTTTACAAACAATTGTATGTTCAGTGTCCGCCTTATGCTGGCGTGGGCTGCATAAGGCTTACAACCACGCATCAATTAAACCGGATTGCTTTTTAGGTGCCAGTCTCCATATTTAGATAGATATTGCGCGGCTATGTGTTTTTGTACTGTCCAATAGGGACAAAGTGGAAGGAGGAGTTTTAAGTACGAATCTAAAACGTGCCAAAAGTCCATAATCCAAGTAGGAGGTGGTACTGATGAGGAACCCTTTCGTAATTCCTGTAGAACATGCCGACGGATGGAAAATTTCGTTGTATAGATGTCATCAGCCGTCCATTTCCAATTCCGACACACATTTTTCGAAGCACTACACCGGATATTATATATCGGCACATCCACGGATCCCAGCAACATGGTAGGGAAATTTAG